>LD359261.1:13417-25530 GCA_001465055.1 Ptychodera flava | reverse complement strand
CCTAATTTCAACCCTCCTCGATTGTTCTTTACAAGGAACTACAAAGGAATCTTTGTTTGCTTGCGACAATCAATGAAATTCAAATGGCAGAGTATCCTAACGTGACTGGAAAGTCTGTGTGATTGGTAAATGAAAAATCAATATAAACAGCAAACGTTCTTCTACTTGATACTTAAAGATGAAAAAACAGAACAAAATTGTTCCCAGAGCACGTTATCAGGTACAGAGTATTGAAAGTTCTGTGTGATTTATAGGGTATCGGCGTTGGATATCTAGGCGTCATTATTTATCTGCCACCATCCCTGTGAATAACGTTTTTTGCTATCAGTGATGTCTTTAAGTGATAAAGTACACTCAATACCGAAATCCTACTGTGGCAAATTCACTTTTGTTATCCCCATTGAATGTTATCAGTTCTTTAATTTAATGTGGTTAGCTAAAGGTGGAGCTGCACGTTGCCAACACAGTTTCTTTTCAATGGAACATTTCTCGTCTGAGATGACAAGGAAACTTCGTCATATTATATATTTTCAAAAAGCAAAGAATCTAATATTTGGTATCGTAAGTGGTAACAATACACTTAAAGTTTAGTACTGTAAATTGTAACAATACTTTACTCAAGGACGACGACGACGTATATTTGGAATAAAAAATCTGAATTTCGGTTTTAATGACAAAAATCAATTGAAGTCAAAAAACTTGATATTATTTTTTTAGGTAATATTTCACTTGAAACAAGAGTATATGTAGAAAAAAACGGTTTTTGGTTTGCATTATCTATTCCCATTTTAATATGCCGTGGGTTGAAAGACTAACACTCAAAACAGGTATTGAAAACATGATAAGCAAACTTTAAATGCCTCTCATTCAAAATGTAAGAAATTTATTGCCAGACAAAATAGTCTTTTTGTTATATAAGAACATAGTGTACCCAGCTAGGTCTTGGAATTAGGAGAAAGAGAAGCCAGGAAATCGGGTGATTTGCATACATTTGCATAAGGTAACACTTCTTCATCAAGCTAATAACGACTACTTGATGAGCTAGAAGGTGGATCAAACAAATATTTCAATCCTTGTCAACAAATTATAAAAATTAAACGACTATGTGCGAAAAAAAAACCATTTAAGCAAAATACACTGTGTTGGGTGCAGAACCCCATAAGGCAGCAACATACCTTTTAGATTATTATTGTTTTCTCAGTTATAGAAGTCTCAAACCCAAATATAGTATATATTTTTCTGAAAGCCCTGATATTGGGATATCAAACCGTGCACAGTTCACAGTCATTATTTGCATGATAGTCACGTGACACGCGTTTTGCCGAACCTTCCAAAAATTGGCTTTCCTCCTTTTAGCGAACACGCTGCACGATTTCCCATGAAATTTGTGCATTGACAAGCCTTGGCAATATCCTTCAAATCAGTGTCTGCGATTCTTTAGAATATCCATTCAAATTATGCAGTGCAACAATTACGATTCCTTGAAAAGCACTTTAGTCTAACACCTTTGATAGCGCATAACAAACAAACAAACAAAGACATTTAAAGGAAATCCCAGGTACGGATTTATAGGGTATTACAAAGGTTTGTCAATGCACAGTTTTAACCCGAAATCGTGCAGCGTGTTCGCTTACGGAAGGACAAACCGATTTTGGAAGGTTGAGCAAAACGCTTGTCACGTGACTATGATGCCAATAATGACTCTTGCTTAAATAAAACCTGTAATTTCTCTCTGTTTCAATATTTACTGTTTCAATATTTCTTTCTTGACAAAATGTTATTTCGGCAGTGTCATACATAGTCCTGCTGGGAGAACGATCTTTGCGTATTTTCAGTTGAGATTATTTATTTTAATACACAGGTTTGGGTACACGTTTTACTTGAACGTGAACGCATAACGTCACGAATTCCTCCTATAATGTCAGAGACATGGTCGTACTTTCTCGACGTACACGGAGCGTGTTTATGTGGAGACATGTGTTTTCACTTAATTTGTGAACGTCATAATTTATTCTCATCAGCAAAATATAATATAAAGTGTGAATCATGCATACACATTATGAGTTGATAGTGACATGTGACAGTGACATACTTAAAGATATTCATGTATTTTCGTTATTTGTATGTGAAATTTCCTTCGTCGATTCGCATAGTCGTCCCGATGTGACGGCGTACTGGGTAACCGTTGAGCTAACCCTGTAATGCGGAAACAGACTACAGGGACTAGAGCCGAATCAATGTTTTGCGTGGCTACTTAAACGGGTGACGTACAAGTGACGTAACGCGTAGCCAAACGGATTTTGCACGTGAACGGGTACAAAAACGCAAAAGTGCATTCTGCGCGTTCATGTTCACGTAAAACATGTAGCCAAACCTGTCTTATATATATCTTATAGTCAACTTTGGCCTATACAATTCAACATACCAATGCCGAGTAAAATGAAGCATTCTTATCACGATATGAAACATTACTCTCTTCGCACACATTTTCGACCTATTTTAGTCAGGAGTACAAAGCTTCAATATATCAATTAGTTTGTAATAAGTTTGCAATGAACAACATTAAATCTAATGGTCATGTACATGGTGAAAAGGTTTAACAATCTAGTTAATTATCGAATGGTGCACTGTGAGTAGTGAATCTGAATTAGTCTTACTTGTGTACTTCTAGTAATATTGTTATAAAACGTAGGCATTAAAGAGGCACTCCCACTCGGTAACATTTTTAAAACACATTTTTTTAATGCCAACGGTCGATATTTGACATGGCGACTGCGCGCGGATCGCGAGATATCGATAAAAACATGTCCTCTAAAAAGTTAAAGTTTGTATTCCGGTGGCCCACCTGAATTCAGCTTCCGAACATAGAACGTTCGGCACTGGGGCCATTGTCAACTAAGCTATGGAGTACGAGTCTACGCTAACGCTGCTGTACGCCACAGCAGTACCATTCGCGTCGGTGAGCGGTCATGTCCCATGGGAGAAAGCCGAGTCTTACTGACTTGGCAAAACCACGAAAAACAAAGTTTGCTGATTCCACCAAAATTCGCATAGGTAACTAGCACAGATAGGTGCGGTTGATACATAGCATGCATAGTGGCCGCCGCGTGGTGTGCGCGCATACCACACGCGGCGGCCGCTATGTAACGAACCATGCGTAACTGTGTGGCAGACGACAAAATGTAGTCATCAGAGGCAACTAATATTTTACACGTAAAAACTGATATCTATGTGGTATTATTTAAAAATTGAATACAACTGATGACAATAATGAAAACGACAAAAACTAAGGAGAAGTGTTAAACAAGAATTACCAGAGGTAAAGGCATTGATAATGATGTATATAAAGTCATCGCAGTAGGAGGTAATTTAATTGCGTCATTCGAACGTTTTTGGACTCCTTAGAATATCGTTAATCAGCACAACAACACACTTTCGGGGGATTTCGGATCATAACCAGAAACGCTCGTAAAACTTCGGGATGCGAAAAATACGCTCGGGAAATGATATGTTTTTATCGATATCTCGCGATCCGCGCGGAGTCGCCACGTCAAATATCGACCGTTGGCATTAAAAAAATGTGTTTTAAAATGTTACCAAGTGGGAGTGCCTCTTTAAGATGTGGATCCGTTTGATAATGCATAATTCATTGCGAATTCAGTAGGAAATGTCAAGCAAAGAAGTAGAGAGTATGCATCCTTACAATTAAGGTCACATTGCAACAGAAGGAGAGCCACTCAAGTTTTACATTCCAAAAAGTATTAAAATTCATATTACAGAATGATGGTTCTAAAGATGAGCATGTATGAAAATATTATTTGTAGGATACCTGATACCATGCTTACTATGGTATTTCGGAAATTGTGTTTTATCATTCACTTTAAGTGTGCAATTCAGAGAAGTTTTTGTGTATGACTATTGATAGTAAATTGACTTCACCGTGTGAATTAGCTTCGTCATTTAAAAAAAAGCACCAGTAGTTTTGTTTCACGCAAGTGTCTGATTTGGTTCGTTTTACCTGTCTTTGCAAGCATTCGTTGCAAAAAGTAAAATAAAGGCTCTAAACCTAAATGTTTATATATGTTTATCCTATTTTTAAAATGTACACTGGGCAAAACACTTAATAGAAAACAATATATACACATATGCTGATTCTATACAGTTGTAAAATAGGTTAAGTATACAAGCTGAAATAACATGCACAAGTACAGTGTACACTAGGGCTGCAAAAGTCTGCATTACGTATACTCTTGTTCTGCATAGCTGTACGTTACATATATCAACGTATTGATATGTTCCAGATACAAATATATACATTATATATACCTCTAATGTGGTGTTCAATATACGTAAATAGACTGAACGTATATTAAGCATTTTGCTCAATGGTAGAGTGTGAATGAAGTTTATTCAGGCTAATATGTTGTGCATTTTTGTACACGAGTTTATGTTGCTTGTGTTGTCAGGTCTGCGATAAAGCTGTGATATGTAGCCGATGAATTTTTTATGTCGGTCTGAATTCCTATATGCAAATATGAATGCTATTTTGGATAGATACTGCATATTGCCAACATGCCATAAGTTATTTTGCTCCTTGTTCGACTGAACGTGCAACGTCATATACAAGAATGACACAAGGGAATCTAGGTGGCACCCAGAGCTGCATGTGAACAGTTGAAGAACATGGTTTATTTATATGTCTCCACTATACGAGGGATAATTATACAAAATCGTAAATCGGAGTCCGTGTAAAGTGTACTTTGTATTTCTGTTTCTCTTCAGATCGTGAGCAGATATACCGATCGAGTGCGACTGTCAAGTTGGCTTCCCGGAAGTATCCAAGCCCTTGTCCAATTGACACTGTCTTCCACGTTTAAAATAGTATAAAAATTTCTTCATCGAAGGTTTGATATTCTTTTCCCTCGGTTATGTATGACAATGAGTAATCGGACCTTTTTCGTTCTCTTTTTGTACTTTTGTTTAATTTTTCGACGATTCGGTTCTGCGCGCTTCTTTGCACGAACCTGGCAACAATAAAAACTTGCAATTTCAATATCGCTCAAAACCTAGAGGCACACAGTTAATTTTTTTTGAATCAGTATCATTTAGTATGCAAACGGCATAATGCTTGATCCTTCAGTCGTATAGTTCAAAGGGGTATTCGATATCTACCACTTTTTTATGCAGAATCTGCAGTGGCGAGGGTATGTCGGGTGCTGCTATGCGCCCTTGTATGTTCTTGACGCACATTAACGTGTAGGCCGTATTACAGGAGCATGTCACCGCGATGTCACGGCTGTCGAATTTGGTACATATGTTTACAATATATGTACTATTAAAACTCGACACCAATGACAGCACGATGGCAAACTTCTGTGACGCTGCTTACGGAGAGCGAGAAACAAGAACATCAGCATATTTACTGAAAAGGAAGCCCGAACACCATGCACCATCTACTTAGGTAGCCTTCAGTAATTACAGGGGGCGGGGGGATGGGGGGAGGGTCACTTTTTAGAAAACAGCTCAAGGGGAGGGTCACTTTTTATAAACCTATCTTGGGGGGTCACTTTTGACAGAAGCTGATTTTATGGCCAAAACTTTGATTGTCCGTGTGACATTTCCTGAATAGGAAATCACCAACAAAATACGTGCTCATTATCCACAAGTTTCACATGCAAAGAAGATGCAGTGGTATCCTACATTAAACACCTCGAACAGTTAAAACTGATAAAAGACAAGCGACAAAACATATGCAACAGGTGGAAAAGTGTATATCAAATTATCAAATGTACATAAATGCAAAGATATTTTCAGTTTTATACTGGAAAAAAATTTTGCATAATTCTCTCATAGACTATACCATGTACACTAAATCAATTTTTCAGTGAAATTCAAAAATCAAATTTCTTGCACAACCAGGGACTTATAACCACTCCAGTTCAATCAAACACATTAATATAAATAATCAAGCGCACATATTTACACAGATTTACCTAGTTTTGTATTTTGAAAAAAAAATATTCATAGTTTCATCATTGACCGCCATGCATAGTGGAATCAACATTTAGGTGAAATTCCAAAATCAAATTTCTTGCACAACCATGGAATTGTAACCACTCTAGTCTAGAGCAATAATGTAAATAATCAAGCATACATAAATGCACATATTTATCTAATTTTGTACTGAAAAACAATTATTCATAGTTTCATCATAGACCCATGTGCATAGTGAATCGACATTTTTGTGAAATTCCAAAATCAAATTTCTTACACAACCATAAAATTGTAACCACTGTAGTCTAATCAAGAACATTAATATCAATAATCAAGAGTACACAAATGCAAAGATTTACCTTTTTTGTGTCGGAAAAAACTATTCATAGTTTTATCATAGACAACATTGATAGTGAACCAACTTTTTAAATGAAATTCAGAAAACAATTTCTTGTACACAAATGCACATTTTACTTCCCTATTCAAGCAAAGTACATTAAAATACATTATCAAACATATATAAAATACAGATATAGCATGTTTTGTGGGGGAAAATTGTCAATAATTTGCCTGATAGACTCCATGTATTATGATTTGATATTATTGGATGGAGCACTAAATCAGCCACATCTTGCCTTCTCATTGCACAAAATATGGTGACCCTCCAAATCTATGACATACCATATCTCTTCAAAAATTCTTACGTGATAAATTGCGACTTTCTCCAAATATACCAGCCCTCCCCTCTGTAATTTGTCCCTAACATAACAATTGAACCAATTGTTATGTAAATTAGCTTATACTGTTTCAGTTATTCCTGGGGAGAATACCACAGTTGTTGGGGGAGGGTCAAGTTTTAGAATGTCGGACAAGGGGGAGGGTCACATTTTACGGTACAGGTATGAATTTTATGTTCTGATCCCATTTGTAATGAACACAAGACACTTCGGAATAGTCACCACTTGTATTCAAAGATAAAAATATTCCTTTGTCTTTTTTGCACTATTGGACTTGGAAAGTACATTTAGAACCATATTTGTACACGTTCACTGTTGCACATTCACAAAATTTAATGTAAATTCTGCAGGTACTATGTCAGTGACAATACCTTGTTTTCCAATGTCAGGCAAGCTTGAAACTGTTTTCAGTGGTCCGTACAAAGGCTGGTTCCCCCTGTATTTTCATGGTAGATACCATGGCCGGCTTCCCCTGTTTTTCTATGGTCTGTACCAAGCCTAATCTCCCCGTTGTTTCAATGGTTCGTACTAAGGCTGCAGACTCCCCCACAGTTTTACATGGACAGTACCAAGGCTTGCCTCCACAAGATTTCCATGGTCCACAGCAAGACTGGCTATCCCATGATTTCCATTATCCGTACGCAGGCTGGCTTCTTTCTGTCTTCCAAAGCCATAGCTTTCCTGTAATATTGACGTTGTGTTTCCGTTAACGTTGTAGAGCAAATTATTTTACCATTATCTGTGGCCTCTCCGCTAGGCGACTGATGCCGTATGTTGTGGGTTGGAACCCGATTGAAAACTAGCCGTATTTTCTACCCTGGGTTTGTAGCTCAGAATTGTCCCCGAGGTTATCGTTCGCCCAGTTAAGGCGATGAATTCGTTTCTTCGCTTCGATAAAGTTTGCATGTGCGATGTGTGATAGTGAGCATGCGTGCGTGAGTGTTTCACGAACTCTACAACGTGTGGAGCGGTCTCAGTCACAACTTAGCCGGCCATTGAACCACTCTTTTTTGGGAGTGGAGATTTAGCCGAGCGGTTCTCTCTGTGGCCTCTCCGCTAGGCGACTGATGCCGTATGTTATGGGTTCGAACCCCCATTGAAAACTAGCCGTATCTATAAGTTAAGTTTAATATTATTGACCCGACTTTTGAAGATTTCCGGGAAGTTTTCAAATACGCGAAGGCTAAATAAAACTTTTATGTGTTTCCGGTATCAGGGTAGGTAGGTCAGAGTAAATGTGTTTTTTTTACTATTCTTTTTATTGCTGAAACCCTGACATATGGTAACAATTGAACTATTGATTCGTATCTAAATGCGGGTTGGGTCTTTTGGGGGGGGGAGTCTGGTTACCGGAAACACTTATTTTTTCTTATTCACTGATATCCAAACGCGTGCTTAAGAATCTGTAGATTTTGAGAATTTCAGAGGTTACAACTGCTACAGAATCCTTAGCATATTAAGGATTATTCATGATTCAGAGTTATGCCCATTTCCCACATAATCACAAGAAATAAAGGAAATCAAATAATGCGCTGGCCCTTTTAACTTTTTAAAAGTAGTTAAGTCCATTCTTGGATCGAGGATAATCTTTTATGACAATCTGCTAATCTCCATCGCAGTTTATTACAATCGTTACACATGCCAAGATGCTTTTGTTATCATCGTAATTCTATAGCGTATCAAATTGGAAAACGTTTTATCCATTAATAATGCAAAGAACTGTAAAGTAAGACACTCTGATCGACCCGACGCGTGTTTGCTGTCACTATGGTGTTCTGCTTCATCAATCACAAACGTCATTGGATACAGTGTTTGCGTTGGTCGCACGGACCCAATACAACCTTGGAGCCCTGTGCCGACGACGTCGTCTCATTTCACTTAACAAGGGAAAAGTTTACTTTTTGTTTCTGACGAAATTTAAATCTGATCAGTCCATCTCCGGAAGTAAAATACACTGGAAAAATATTGTAGACACATACAATTTCCGTTCTCCATCGTTAGTTAACATATCACATCGGCTTCTTGCATGATTAACTTAGCTCGTGGGCGTTGTTTTAGTACCACATTAAAACATAGTGCAATTTTTTTTTACATTTAGAATTGCCCTGCATTTTATTAAAACACACACGGCAGGCAATTTAATAGCAAACTAATTATACCAGCAAGACATAAAAATTAAGGGTAAAGAATATTGGACTAGAAAGACACGCAAGTGCTGTCCTGCCTGAGTGCAGAAATGAAGTGAGCAAATGTGTATAAATTGTTTGCATTGGGCAATTCGTGCATCTAGCGTTTTAATCTGTTGAAAAAATAGGAAAAAATATTGCTAAGCGATACATCTACCTCCTTTTAAGTCTCGAAATGTGTTTCTGCAAAATCCCTGTGTATAATGTAATATTATTCTGATATACTGACGTTTCGATAAAATTTAAATCGAAAGAGGAACTACTAAAATTTATCATCAGATAACTTGACATTGCCATTTATGTCCAACCCCTACTTGGAGTTTTGTCTTGATGCTCATCTACAAGATTATGCGTTTCTGAATTTATAGCTTAACATAATGCAACTTGAATGTTTAAACAGTAATAGCGGTTACAGTATATTTCCTGTGTATTTTACAAAATATTATTGGATATTCATTTTTAAGTATTGCACAAAGTTATGAGTATTTGAATTCAAAAACATAAATTTTTATTTTCACAAAAGTAAGGAAAGGAAAATTGTTATTACTGTATAAGACCAAAACTCCAGGAAATAGTCATATGGTTCATTTTGTCAAGAAGCTCTCATTTATTTTACGTATGTATAAGAATGACAAGATTTTACATCAGCTGGTGTCTGTCCATTTTTTCTGAATACTTTACATAAGGGAACTTTCACCCATGATGGTCGGTAAGATTTGGGGGCTTACCTATGTTCTAATGTGTAAACCTTTCAAAAAGCTGTTTCAGAGTGCAAAACTAGTATGTGAATTAAGGATGATTCTCCGCGTGTTTTACCTATTGTGTCATTTCACTGCAATCTGAATAATAGTATATGCATTATCTGTCTCAGTAACAGTGTGTAAAAGTTTTCCTTCCTTTTTATCGCAAATGGATTTTTACCGAATAGCAGCCTTTGACTGAGGTATGGCAATATTTAGGTGCAAGTCATACGTTACACAGAGACATGGTTTATTTACTTTGTGCTGTGTATACAGTGAAGCAGTACTGTTGATACCTAACGGTCACTAAGGTAAAACATGTACAAACCTCTTGGAAATTAAAAATAAAACAAAATACATAGTTGAAAATTACAATAAACATAGTTGAAAAGTATCAATTATTTCTTATTTCAATCAGCATTAAGGGAAAAATGCACATCCTGTCAGTATTTGTATCACATTTTTTAAATCTAAATAAAATTCATTCATGTACTTTATAGTAAATTATATTTCAGGTAATGATATGTTGGTCCAAGTACAGCACTGGCTAGGAGGGAGAATTTTGCTCCTCGTTTTCCTGGGTGCAGTTCTGCCAAGGATTACATACAAAATACGACATTTTACTACGCGAAAATATATCTGTGTGAAAATGCAGCTTGCTTTAAAAGTGAGGCCAAGTAGCAGTGCTGGAAATATGGTTGGATGTTAGACAATTTCAATCAACGTTTTGGAAATTACCTCATTCAAATTCGTCCAAAGAATTGTGAAGTAAGCTTGTGTAAATTTTGGAGAGACAATATTTTGTTTGAAAGGCTACTTCAGATATTTGATGTAATTGAACCCTAAAATAACACTTGAAAATGGAAGGAAACTGCTAGTCAGGCTTATAATAAGAATGTCATTGATTCAATTCTTTGGAAGACCAAAATTGAATTTTGGTGTAAATGAGTGACAATATAAAGTCCCCTAAAATCAATTTTTATTGTTCTACATAATGCTTTTCTACAGTGCGAGGCTGGGCCATTGGAAAATGCTCTTAGCGTAACTAGTTTATCGTAAAATCTGAATTATAAAATTTAAGGAAAAAGTATTAATACGGTGCAGGAATGTGAATTAAACTGCTGTAGATTAATCAACTTGGAGAGTTTCTAATGTACAAATTTCAAGTAATCATAACCTTACAGACTATGGAAAACCTTGTCACGGCGTTCATCATGATAATAACCTTAATCTGATAAACTTTGTTGACATTAAAGGACATGTCAATGCAAACCTATGAACCAATATTTAACAGAGATACACGGCATAAATGACTGCAACACGAATATGCTGTAAGTCATTGTATTTTGAGATGGGAGAAAGTCACTACATTCTATTACGATGCATCCATCTTAACGAGGAATTATCTTAAGAGGCTACTTTAGCCAACGAACATAACTTTTCTGAAAGTATATTGGACACAAATTAATATTAGTCCATAGCTGCCAAAATTGCCTATGGTGCTGGCGACACGGTAGAACGGAAAGTTATTAAAATGTCGTTGTTGACCTCAAACCTGCAGCACTCAGGGAAAATGTCAGATTAACATCTTCAAATCATTAAATATGTCAAATACGTTACCCCTTCATTTAACTGTATTTAACTAGGAATGTTGTGACAAAAGATTTCAATTTACTATTACTTAAAGATCCTGAAATTTGTCATTACTGTTAAGGGGTAAATATATTTAGCTCAACTGGACCCTATATACAGGAAAAGATCATGGACTATACTAAAGATAATATTGAGAATATTTAAGGTTCAAAGACAAGAAATTGGTCGTTTTAATCTAACAATTATCTGGTTGTTAATAATCGCAGAACGCCCGTAAATTATAAATTTTCTGAAAGCCGCTCTGGAAGTTTTTCTGGTATAAAAATTGCTGAAGAAGGTTTAAAAAAAATTCTGAGACACACTTAGGCAGATCCTTAGGACAGCCTGTCTCAAAGCATCGAAATAAAACATAGGGAAATTGATTTTGAAAAGGTTATGCAAATTACCTGTCACATGATGTAAAAAATGGTAGCACAAATGGTAACACAATGGTAACCAAAATGCTCCCCTATATCTAGGCTTTCCGAAAATATATAACTTACAGAGGTTCTGAGCTTATAACTATCAGAGAATTGTTAGCTCACAAAGGTCAATTTATTGTCTTGGAACCTTAATTCTCCATGACAAGATTCCGTTGTCAGGAGACAAAGGACGTCGTTACCAAGACATATGGTAAATTTTATCTTTAAAAAGGTCGTGGCCGTAGATGACCGCTGAACCCTATGCGTAAATTAAAATTACAAGCGCTTAAAGGCCGACCGAGGATATGAAAGGGATCCTTCTCCGCGGGTTGCATATCTCATTTGAAAGACAGAGGTCAAAAAAGTGAAAGAGGCTCCGTATAACGCTCAGTTTTGTTGAAC
>LD359259.1:199435-214315 GCA_001465055.1 Ptychodera flava | reverse complement strand
CCATCAAAATGGATATTGCTATAGGTCTGTGGATACGGAACACTTCACATGGTGTGAATAGAACATACCCCCTAGCCAATCAGTGAGCTCACAGCAAATCAATACGCACTATACAGAAGCTAAATGTGATCAGGTCGTGTCGTGATTAGAGGTTTCTCTCGACGGCATTCGAAAAAATTGGAGAACATAATAACAGAATCCCAATGACCTCGGAGGGCGCTCTTAGCTTCCCTCGGTAAAGTACTGGCGACAGAATACACAGTATCCCTCGGGAAATACCTACAGAATGTCACAGAGCGCCCTCCGAGATCATGGGTGTTCAATGATAGCATTAATAAAGACATTCAAAATTTTGATAATTAGAACAATTATAATAATTTCATCATAAATTTCCGCAACACCCCTTTCTGTGGTGATGTCGTGTTTTTTGCCACAAACTATATGATCAGCGTTGGAATTCTTTCTAGGCAAACGACTACCTACAGGTATGGCAATGTCAGTCAATTTAACGACTATTTTTACATAGAAATGCAAGTGTTATTAGTGTTTTCCTAGAGCTGTCACAAATGACTGGAGGAGAGGGGTACTTCGGAAAAATGTATTCATGAAGTTGTGTCACGTACTAAATTTCGAAATAATATTGCGAAAACATTCGTTCTCCACTGAAAAGAATCACATATCCTGATTTACCCTACTAGGTTATCATCGATTATCTCATTACAGTTGAAAGATGAAACCAACACATTGAAACACAAAGCGACAAACAAAATATAGATATAAAAGCTCACGTCAAACCAGTATGCAACCAAATAGTATTATTTAATTTTGATGGGTATCATGACAGAGTTTACACTACGATATCTGACTGGGCACAATGTTAAAGTACAGGGTGAGGGGAAAAAGCGTCAGAGGGGGCTGTCCTCCTATTGCGCCGAAAATATTAAGAAATTGTCGTGTGCGATCGGGGCAGTCTGGTGCAATCTGAGAGGTTTTTTTATTGTTTTACTAACTTAAGTAAAACTGTTACAACACCTTAAGGGGACGAGCACGAAAAACGAGAAATTGATGTGCTTAATGGTGCAATCTGAGAGATGATTCAATTTATTTTGCACTCGATAAAATTATTTTGAATTGACATTTAACACTATTTTTTATTACATTTTTTGCATGATCAGTGTTTGAGTCACAATATCCAAGAACCAAACAATAATTATTTGTAAAAACCATTCTCAATTTACCAGGAAAGAAAAATCCGTGAACTTTTTGTGTCATTTCTCCAGCTGACAGCTTCTAATGAAAAGCCGGAATACGGTATGGTAAGTTGTCAAAATGGCTATTGAACTTAAGTCTATTAAAATAAACGTTTCTGTCATAACAAAGGATGGATTCACAATAGTTCAGTTTTGTCCTAGATCCTGTGAAAAATTTGAGAAATGGTGCGTGCAACAGTGCAGTCTGATGTAATCTGAGAAGGTTTATCAATTAGTCTGAAACTAGTAAAATCTGTAAGAACACCCCAAGGGGAGAGCACGAGAGAGGCTGCCCCCTCTCGCGTCGAAAATTGTGATAAAATATGTGTGCAATGGTGCAATATGAGAGGTGTCTCAATTTATTTCCCACAAAAAATTTAAGTAACCCCCTTCTTCCTCTCCACTTATTGAGCAACCCCCTTGAGGTTTTCAATATTTTGAGTGAATTCCCTCACATAACTCCGACCCCAAGGCCTTAAGTAATGACGGCTCCCTAGGCCTAGATCTTGCAAACTGAGATTCTGTTTGTATAAACGAAAAACTGTTACGGTCGGTGTAATAGATGTAAGGTTCACTGTCGGCATACCAGGATTGGGTTAAAGTTCAGTAGTAATGTAAATGTGTATAACTGTGATTAGTAAGAATTTTTTCCTCATTTTTTTCCGAAAAATAGCTACAGGGAGGGGACCCCTCTCTGTAGCCTTTAAAAATACCTACTGCGTAGCCATAGCAACATAAAGCGTACACAGTGAGTCATACACAGTGGATTGCACAAGTAAGGGTGACCTGTATATGAACTCTCGTAGACATGTAGTGACATGCATGGTATTGCAATATAATCCTCGCGTTTAAGTATTACAACAGAACCATTGGTCCTCATTTTTCCATGCTACCCTTACGGAATGGTTCCGAAGGGTGGAGCAGACTACATGTAAGTATTAAAATTCTGGCTACACCATCCTTCTAGCTAGATATAAGTATACATAATTTCATTTATTATTGTCTTCAGAAATTCGTTGTACTGTGTATTATCATTTCCTGCTATGACTATTCGCCGTGTCTTGTGCAATAACTGCTTCCGCTTTTGTAGCCTGTGACGTCATGACATAGGTTTGTCACTCTGCAGAAAATTTAGAAAATTTTCTCTGAACTCAGCTGATCAACTTTCATAACGCACAAGCCGCGCAAGCCATTACATTTGCTCACGAAATAGTTAAAATTTCAGAAATTTCCTTTGAACTTAAAATATGCGGGAAGACCATTATTTCAAATAAAATGAGACGTTTCAGACAAAATAATACTGATATCTATTGTGTTTATACTTGCATCTTTACGAACAAATGAAGTTCCAGAGGAATCCTCTACCTTATTCTCAACAACAAAGCAGGTAATATTTGTATCACTACGATCTTTATCAATATTTATAATAAAATCAGAAGATGTTTTGTTATCAGTTTTCATAGCGTAAACTCCGACCAAATCATCAAACTTGTCTCCTGTAGCTAATTTTATGCTTCTAATGAGTACTGTACCATGCTTAAGTATTTCCATATTATCTGTAATCTGTTGATTGGCTGACTGTAAAGTTAATACATCTGTCTTCTCCCCGACACTTTTCACAACCAGTTTTGAGCTCGCCGTGTCCGAAAATAATCTTGCTTGGGTTCCACTAGCATAGTATGAATAATAATTCCTCCGCTGGTTTATCCACTTTGCAGTGTATTATCTGACTTCATTGTTGTTGTATGAGGAGTATCTCGAGATGAAACGGTTAACCGAGTAGTAGGGTTTTAGCGAAAATCTAACAATTTATTTGTTATCGTTACTATCAAAATAAATCACATTTGGAGTGCCTGGCAGTTCAGTAACCCCATCATCAATTACATTATCAAATATATCTAAGATGTTACGCGGCACATCATGGGATTTAAATTTCTGACTAGACCTATACCATGTCAGAGCAAATGGAGTAGGATCATTTGAAGCCTTTGTAATGACTATACTTTCATCTACATCTTCCAGACAAGGAAACTCTAGAGCGTGCTCATGTTCCTGTACAGTGCAGCGGCCAAGACAAACTGTTTTTCTCCCCTTTATATCGAAGGACGTAATCCTTATTATGCGATCTTAATATTATTGTTAAGTTTAACATCACGCATATCTTCGAGCTCAAGATTTAGTCCAAAATTTACACCTGGACCGTAGTTACTGGTGCCTGAAATGATTGACATATATACAGTGAAAAATTCAATAATACCTTGTAACAATATACAACGCTTAAGGATGATCATTTGGATTGAAAGCAAAACGGGCGAACCCGTTACTTTTAATTTTGACGCTAGCATTGACATAACACAGGTTACTAAGATAAGACTACTAGAGTGCACCCTTTTCAACTCATGGCATAATATAACATCGGTGAATAATGTAATAAAATATTTAGAAGGTGACCAGCCAAAAAATAAGAAGACTAAATCAATGCGCCCAGGTAACTACCATATCGATACCCTCGACAAAAAGGCAATCGGGATGCAGCAGAAAATCAATTTCGAAAAAAAGTCTGCCGACAAGTCGAGTTTATTTAACACTGGCTAAAGATGTTAAAGTTTATTTTAATGCCACAGGTAGCTTTGCTGACCTCGTTGGTTTTTCAGATAGGCCCGAGGACAACCCCGTGACAAAAGGACCATGAGTCCAAAACGAGCCGATATCATCACTGTTAGTCACTAAATACATAGTTCATTCAGATGCTATCGATGTGACTGGAAATTATGTTACAAGTGCTTGGGGAGTCCGTTCATACAGGCGAATACCTCAGACTGTTTACAAATACTTTCCATCTGGGATACAAAAGAAATACGTGAAAAGGTTATCTATGACTTTAAAAGTGGCGAATCTGCTATCACCATGCCATTGAGAAAGGGGGCAGGATACATGAGTTCAATGCGTATTTGGATAACAGATCAGGACGGAAAGAAAGTCGATTTCAATAACTGGCCAACTAGCTTTTGTATTGATTTTTGTAGCTAGCGCATCAGCAAGCTAGCGAAGCATAAACCATCCTATGACCAATCCCCCAGCAGCATAGATCATTTCATATTGTTTTTGTTCGTGACTGGGCTGATAATAATCTGAGAATTAAACTGGCGCCGACCCTTCAGAACGTGCTGCCGATTCTTCCGGGATTTCTGCATCTATATTATCTTAATTAGGCTGCAGCATGTGCACCTTTTGCCTGATTTTCTCTTTCCCAATCAGCCTGGAGTAATCTTTATTCTGATCAGACATTGTGGTCATGTTCAAATTTTTCTAGGGCCTTATCATGCCATACTTTTCTTCAATAAGAGCACTGCTGTTCCTGCTAAACTTTTGACCGATTATATTTCCGCCTGTGAATGCCGTTGCATTTAATACAGCACCAAAAACTGTCATTCCTACTGCTGCAGCTATGGTTTGTCTCTATACATTACAAAGTATAAGGTTCTGCAGGAATATTATTTTTTTGTTTAAAGAGATCTTTGGTCGCAAACGCAGCAGCAGTCGTTCCCCCTAATTTTGCTAATCGAGTGAGATTTGGTCGGCTTGAATCACCCATTTCCATCTTCAGAAATTGGCTGGAGATCATTAGATATCCCATCGTAAGTCCTGCGGTTACATTACCATCATACATTGTGTTTACAACTGTTTTAGTATCCATGATTGCTGTGTATATAAAATAGAAAAAAATAAAATAATTCATTACAACTCGCGCATTAATCCATCTCATACAATGTAGAGGGACAGGGACCTGGTTGGACGCTTGACTCTATAGGAGCAGGATGTGTCGTGTTCCAAAGGGGCTGTCGCGTAAGCAGACAAACGTGCCCGTGATAGCAAGCACTAAGGGGCCCCCAAAATAGTCCTAGTGCAGTCAATGAAACTCCTATTATTCTTAATTCTAGATAACAATTCTTATACCATCTGTCACACAGTTGCGGCGTACTCAATGGGCTGACCCAGTCTGCCTCAGTCATACTGTCATTAGTCACTCCTATCGCTTCACGCTGCGCTATCACTTGACACTTCTTCATCATCTTGTTCTGTCTGTTTCATTCTGCTAATCTCTTCCCTGTAGCCACTCTCCCTGGATGCTTCGACAGGAGGGTAATTTTCTCTATGTTGCACTGCCGCGTAGCCATTGGCAGGGGCCATTTGCGGTGGAACCGTTTAGGTTTGCTAGGTCGGTGGTGGAACCGTCTGCGGTGCTTGTGAAGTTGATTCCATTTATCTCAGGTATTATATTAAACCCGATTTTTTAAAAATATACCTGTTTACCCGTTATTAAAGAGGCACTCCCACTTGGTGACATTTTTAAAACACATTTTTTTAATGCCAACGGTCGATATTTGACATGGCGACAGCATGCAGATTGCGAGATATCAATAAAAACATGTCCTCAAAAAAGTTAAAGTTTGAATTCCGGTGGCCCACCTGAATTCAGCTTCTGAACATAGAACATTCGGCACTGGGGCCATTGTCAACTAAGCTATGGAGTACGAGTATACGCTTACGCTGCTGTACCCCACAGCAGTACCACTCGCGTCGGTGAGCGGCCATGTCCCATGGGAGAAAGCCGAGTCCTACTGACTCGGCAAAAAAAGGAAAAACAAACTTTGCTGATTCCACCAGAATTCGCATAGGTGACTAGCACAGATAGGTGCAGTTGATGCATAGTACGCATAGTGGCTGCCGCATGGTATGCATGCATACCACACGCGGCTGCCACTATGTATCGAACCACACGTAACTGTTTGGCAGACGACAAAATGTAGTCATCAGAGGCAACTAATATTTTACACGAAAAACTGATATCTATGTGGTATTGTTAAAAATTTAATACAACTGATAGAGAATAATGAAAACGACAAAAACTAAGGAGAAGTTTTTAAAAATAATTACCAGAGGTAAAGGCATTGATAATGATGTATATAAAGTCATCACAGTATGAGGTAAATTAATTGCATCATTCGAACGTTTTTGGACTCCTTAGAATGTCGTCAATCAGCACAACAACACACTTTCGGGGGATTTCGGGTCATAACCAGAAATGATCGTAAAACTTCGGGATGTGAAAAATACACTCAGGAAATAACATGTTTTTATCGATATCTCGGGATCTGCGCCAAGCTGCCACATTAAATATCGACCGTTGGCATTTAAAAAATGTGTTTTAAAGATGTTACCAAGTGGGAGTGCCTCTTTAAACCGGTGGAAACTAGAGCAAGTATGAGCCCCCCTGTATAAGCTATGCATCCAGATATTGCGTTATTTCACTGTTTAGAATAAAATCCTTTATAAGATCAGAGGCATAATTATCTCGGTCATGGATTGGAACTACCTGACTGATTGCACAGGCTTCTGGGTCTATGAAACTTAGAGTGACGGTATCACTTATAAGGAAACTGTATTCATAGATTTTAAAGGCGTCTCCAACTGAACCCTCCTTGCCAAAAAATAACTTGCTTTGACCACTTGCAATGATATACAGTATGTTTTCACGCTTCGTCTCTATTATTGATCTGGCATCTGAAAAAGAAACACATACCGTCACTACAACATGTGGATATTCCTCCTAAATCGGACAACATAAAATCCCTTCTCATGGACTTAGAAATATATGTAACTCCAACAGATAAGTTTCCTTTCCATTCGCGGGATATATTCAAAGATAATGTAATCACTCATGGAACAGCTTGAGAAGTAATGTCTGGTTGGCTGGCCCGCACATGAAATACTGGGACAAGCCATTGAATTTTGCCGTATGGTGCAGCACTGCTGGTTGTGGTATATTATTTGCCCATCTCCTAGACAGTAAATTTCCGCCGCAAATACGATCATTCTGTCGTTTTCATGTATACTTTACACTACGCCGCATCCTTTATGAAATGGAGGTTGAACTCCCGGATGAAGGGATCTTCAAAGCCGGTGACAATCCATATAATCTCGTGAAATATGAACTTCGCTGTTCCCAATTTAGAAATATAAGCCCTACGAAGTCCGACTTTCGATATCGGGGCTGGAAGTCTCAAAACTCAGGTCTTGGTTATGGCTATGAATATTACACTAATCGTGGCCCCGTTTAGCAGCATGCCGCTGTATTCAATGGTCACGACTTGTTCCTCTCCCCAAATAATGTTTTATTACACACATACCATTTTTGGATGAAAAAACATGTGCTGCCAGACAAAGGTCGACCACACTATTATTAATTCCGAAATGATGGATCAGAGGGGCAATACAAAAGTTTCATCCCTCTGAAGGGAGACTTGGAACTAACACAGGCTGGTCTTGCCTGCCTAAACGAAAGCCTTGAAGCAAATGTATATTGCATCCTTGGCACACAAGCGAATATTCATAGTACCATATTGGGCGATACTTGCAGCACAGAGCAAGTCCGAAAAGAATTCGGCGTTCTCTTTGAAGATAAATTCGTAATACTGACAAAGTAATCAGTTATTGGCGATACCAAGACACAATAACGAATACGGGTGTAAAACTTGATATGGCCGTTTCGCCCAATTTACTTCTCTTGCCATCTAAAATGGTCATTCTTACAGGTCCGGCGATTGCAGGTTTAATAATGAATTGCAATATGAAACAGAATCTATGGTCTTCGGGGTAAACGGAGATATAAACACAGAAATCAAACATGAGGCAATGGATGGAGACAAGGATGCTGTGCAGTGGCAGGATGAGCCGACTAACATGACAGATGCAGCAGACGTGAGCCGGATTGTTCCGAACGGCCCTTCCAGAATGGTTCCAAAGGGGGCAGTTGCAGACGCCAGCGCTGACCCCATTCATGAATTCGGCAAATTTTGTTTGTTATCTTTAGCCGTATTCATTTGATTTATGTGCAGTATATAGATCAAAGGCAGGCCGACGCCATCATTTCCCAACCACTATTCAACATGATTATGACTGGTCCAACAAATTCTGGCAAAATGGAGTATGTGATGAATCTTCTCACTGGACTATACCTGGGGAAATTTGAATATGTACTCTTCATTTGTCCGATATACATGAACAATAAAACATATAATAAAAAATTCATACTTATGGATGATAATGTATTTGTATTTCCGCCCGGACTTGATGTTGTGGATGGAACTTTAGCCTTCGTACATAAGGAATAGGCCGGCACGAACACTTTAATAATCCTCGACGACTGCGCCTCGTACAAACATACGAAGAAGTGCAGTGATGTTTCAGTCAAAGTCAGTTTCAGCGCCAGGCAAGATGGATTATATATATCGGGATTCTGACTCAACAATATACTAGTATCAGTAAGCCCTTCAGGGTAAACATACAGATGTTAGAAGTACTTTTGTACACACCTAGCAAGACAGACAACAAGACTACCATAAACGAATATGGAATGGAGCTCTCAGAATTGGATTTCTCGGATCGAGTCAGGCAATTGAAAAATACACCATTCAGTAAACTAGTATTTTGTTTCCGTCACCCATATGGCCTGCAATTTTTATTATAAGGAACTATATAGAAATAGGAGCAGGCTACCATGGAACCTGAAGGAATTTTAAGAGAGCTATATTATAACCCCAAACTGGTTTTGGAGGCGTACAAAAACTATATAAGGCAGCACGTGCCGCCAAACTGAAAGTGACCAAGAAAGAGCTGCAGAATTGGTTGCAAACACAGCTAACTTATAATCTACATAAACTTGTCCCTGGTACTTGCAGTGCTATGAGCGGGCGGCGAGTCTTTGTATCAGCGATAGACGACCAGTGAGAAGCTGATCTTACGGAGATGCCCGACCTTTAACAAAAGAGAATAAGGGTATTCGATATATTCTGACAGTAATCGATGTGCCCAGTAAATATGCATTGGCCAGGCGGATACAGTCAAACACGGCCGATGATACTCTTGAGGCACTGAAAGATATAATTAAGAAAAAAGTGGCCGCAAACTCGAAAGACTTCAAACAGATGAGGGGCGGGAATTAACTAACCATAAAATGCAGAAATGGCTTGGGGAGTCAAGCATTCACTGGTTTCGCATATACAGGGGAGAGTCGAGAGAATTCTGAAGATGAAAAAAGTGAGCGAAAGGAAATACTACCTGATAAAATGGCAGATAACTGAGTCTTGGTCCCTCCCCTTCAAAGAGGGTTCCACTAGGGATACCAGGCCAAGTGCACGTAGGTCAAATGGAGCATTGTAAGCACATATAGATTCACAAGAATTATGAAGTTTGTATTGGTTCTTGAGTGAGACTCGAGGTTGTTCCAATTGTTCTTGGTCCGGTGGAAAGTAAGCTTTTTCAAGTTCCTCCTCTTCGACACCATCACTTCAAAATCCCTGGCTACCGTATCCCATGCAATTCCGAAGTCAAAAGCTCGTGGAGAATCTACGCGCCAAACTGTCTCTGTATCAGTTGTAGGATTAAGTATATTCTTGAGAAGGAAATACCTAAATGTGCCACAATAATCATTTATTATCGAACATGGAAGTCTGTAGTCATTACAAATTTCAAAGAAAGTGTCTTTGAACCTTTTATGTATCTTTTCCAGTTCTTTTAAGGTGGACGGGGCTCTATTTCATATGGTCTGGCCCGAGTCTGAATATTCCACCTGCAATATTCCAAGATGTGTCTTTGAATATGATAATGAAACTGTGTAAATCACTAAATGCAATGAAATGATCTTTTTTATTTGCGTCCACATGGAAACACCTTTAATTCGAGAAAAAGTTAGGTGTTGAATTATATGAAACACAAATTTTATTTCTGTCAACAGCGTCTGCACCAGGCCAACATTATAAACTAAGAGTATGTTCTATAAATGTAGTCTGAAAATCGGCATTCGAAATTTTCCCATTATAATACGGCTAGTTTTCAATCGGGTTCTAACCCACAACATACGGCATCAGTCGCCTAGCGGAGAGGCCTCAGAGAGAACCGCTCGGCTAAATCTCAACTCCCAAAAAAGAGTGGTTCAATGGCCGGCTAAGTTGTTACATTTTTCTGACTGAGACCGCTCCACACGTTGTAGAGTTCGTGAAGCACTCACGCACACATGCTCACTATCATACATCGCACATACAAACTTTATCGAAGCGAAGAAACGAATTTCATCGCTTTAACTGGGCGAACGATAACCTCAGGGACAATTCCGTCCACCAGCAGAGTTACCAACCCAGGGTAGAAAATACAGCTAGTTTTCAATCGGGTCCGAACCCACAACATACGGCATCAGTCGCCTAGCGGAGAGGCCACAGAGAGAACCGCTCGGCTAAAAGTCGGCAATGGTGCTAGAAAAAGTGGCAGCATCAAATTCTGTTATGAAGGAAGAGTTGTTGCAGGCTACCGCCAAATTGACTGCATCATAACTCCTACCACTTGCAGTTGGCCCATTTATGAATATAAATGCCATTTTGTGATATCAATCATAGAATTTTTTTAAAATTATTTTTGTAAAGATAAATTACGGTAAGACAATGGCAATCCTTTCTATTTCAGATGTAATACAAATACTGGAAAGTGGTGAAATTAGTAATAGAGGCAGCAAATTCAGGTTTGGAGAATATGAAGTTCCTATTATGTAGACAATCTAGAGTGCATTTTTCCAATCAACCCTAAATATGGTTCCAAAGATCCCGCCACATGCGATGAAATGTGTGTATCTTGGCAACCAACTTTTCAAAAGTTTACCGATCTAATAGTATCCAGGAGCGTAGGTGAAAGCTTTGATGCAAGCACTGCTAAAAGCTTCGCTGCAAGCCTGACCACTCACTCTATAAATGGTTCTACATTATCATTTTACAATCCTTCTAAAGTGTATCAGAAGCGAATGAGCACCACACAGACAAAGTATTTAAAATTTTGGTTTAAAAGATTTCACATTGGTGTTTTCGCTACATGCATTGATATAGCTCATGAAAACGACTGTGGCTTAAAAACAGTAACCAGATTACCAGCCAGAGAAAATCCTGCCATTGTACCTCGTAATATTAGAAAAGGTAGTAAGATACAATTGGTGGCATTTAAACTGTGCTTATTTAAGCGTTTCAGTATGATTAGTCTTTCTTTCACCATAGAGATACTCTTTTGTGTTGTGCCTAATAAACTGGAAATTCAAGACGAGGAAGAAGAAGAAGGAGTCGACTTAGAAAAATGAGGTGAGATATATAAACAAACAAATGCCGAAAGAGTTATTACAGTGGATTTTGATAAGCTATCCTAGAATTTTTTCTTTAAAAAAAAATTTCAGAATAGTATATGATAAAGATTGTGAGACTATTGTCGTCAATGAATATAACATAAGAAAATTAGCTGATATATTGAAATTTGATTTGAATAGGGACCTAGACACTCAGAACTACTTATTTACAATGTATCATTCAGATATAACATATTCTTTTGGGCATAGATTTGTTTTAGAAGATCCCTTTGGTATAAAGCAGATATCATATTTCAATTATATTAGACATAAATTGATAAAGAATTATGAAGAGGCGGGCGCCGATGCACCTGATTTTATTCCAAGAAAACTTACTACCTATTTCCATAAAAGTGGCGTCGCTTAATACAATACTTCGAAGAGGCAGTTTTTTAAAAAGAATTTCCTGAAGTCAAGCGAGTCGAGGACATAGCAGGGATCGACATCGAAGGCATGGCAAAAGAAAAAAAGAGGCACAACGTTTATACAGAAATGGAAGTCAAATTAATAAATCCGAAAAATGACAATCGAAGTGTACAAATTTGTCCAATGTATGTTAAGTTAAAAGGTATATAAACAAAAGACAGCAGAAGAACGGATATAAAACAACAATTAAAAGATCAGTACGAGCATGTACATGACACGATTGAAAATGTTGAGGGTTCTGGTCTCGGTCTTGGAGAGATACTCAATTTTAAAGTAATTCTAGTAGAAACTATACTAGGGGCCGGCACCCTTTCAGGAATGGAACGAGTCCAAATGCCTCAATGGTTAACAAATAAGCATTGTGTCAGTGATCTGATTCTACCTCGCAACCCTGACGGTAGTGTCCCTGACGGCAGTACTCGCTGCTTCCAGTATACTGTCTTGGCAAGCCTCAAGTTAGCCACGGTCGAATTTTGCAATGAATATGGTCAGACTAGAAGAAACTAGAAGACATGAAAAGGTTGTGACCGATTACTGTTGGAATGGAATACCATTTCCTACATCCGACAAGGCCATCATCTTCGAGCGCTTCGAGCGGCAAAATCCAGGAATGAAACTCCAAGTATTTCAGATTACTGAAAGTGATCCCAACCCATCCGGCATAATTGTCTTGTATGGCGGTGGCTAGGCACATTACGAAGGAGCACAGATGGTCAATATCTTACTGATAGTCGGTGAAGACGGTGGCCACTATGTTCCAATTACTGCATGAAATTGTCTTCTAATTCTGATATCAGTCGTAAGAATAAGTGCAGACGGAAGTGTATTTGTATGCGTTGTGGGTGACGTTATGCAGCGATGGAAGAATTGGAAATACATCAGGAGTACTGTGGGACAGACAACGCTCAGCCAGTTTTTCCTAAGTAAGAGTGTCAATTTGAAGGGCATCGGAAGAAGGTGGTTTACCCCTACGTCATCTATGCAGATACTGAGGCAATCATTGATAAGGACGGCAAGCACATTCCAATTTGTATTTTGTATGTAATGATTGAGCGATGGCCATCCCTGCTAGGCAGTCCCTTACGGAAAGAGCCAAAATTTATTGTAAAAGCACAATCACAGGCCTCTCCTGTGTTACAGAATGTTTAAAGGATATGAAGAAAAGGGCTGAGAATTATATGAGATCATACGATTGGAAAGTCATAAAGATGAAAGATCCTGCCATATACGGGAGTCCAGACTGTATTGCATGTGGCAAGAGTGCCACACACCGAATTGCAAAGAATGAAAGTACTTTTTATTGTGAAGGGTGCCACCCGTCGAGAATCATTCCAATCTACTTTCACAACCTCAAGGATATGATGGTTCTTTTATTTTTAATAAGTTACATGAACTAGATGCTGACACCGGAGGGGGCGCCGGCCCAGAGCCCAAAATTATAGCTAAGACGCGGAATGGAGGAATTATGTGTCTTATGAAAACATTTATTTTTAGTGGCACAATTGTTGTTGATAAGAAAAGGGAGACAGTGAAACGTATCTTTTTGATAAAGGTTATGGACACTTTACAACTAATGAAAGACCCACTCGATAAGTTGGCCGCGACTGTTCCAGATGATGGATGGATGGTACCACTTTCGGATCCAGAGATTCAGCGGAAGAAAGGTTTCTTCCTGAATGAATACTTAGACTCGGTTGACAGATTGGAGGAGGAAAAGCTCCCACCGAGAGAGAAATTTGATAGCAAACTAAGGGAAGAGGAGATCTCAGAGTCCAATAATGAACATGCATTGTGGGTCAGGGACGAAGTGGGATGTCCGACCCTAAAAGATTATATGGAATTCTATTGTGAGACCAATGTCTTCCTTCTTGCGAATATATTCAAAAATTTCCGCAACACATGTTTAGATTCATCTATGTTGGATCTAGCGCACTATATGTCAACGTCCGACCTAACTTGGGATGCTATGCTATTTTTCACGGGCAATAAGTTTAAACTCATTCAGGATGCTGAGCAGATGTCTCTCATTCAGAGGACGATTCGAGGTGTTATCAGTCAGTGTAATATTCATTACTTACAGACAAACCCGGCGGTGGCAGTCTCTGGACGGGTGGGTACCCACGCTCGTTAGCAGAGTTTGAAATGTACCCCTTTTCCCAGAATTTTTCTCTGAAAAACACCCCCTTTTTGGGGAAAATCTGGAAGAAAATCACTGCGAAAAACACCCCCTTTTTTCCGGTATCTGGGAGATTTTACCTAAATGTTTGCCAAGACATTTGAATACCATTATTTACCAATTTCAAAGCAAGTGTGCTGACTCTTGGTGAAATAGGAACACATAATACACTAGCTTAGGATGGGTTGACTTTGTGTTTGAAGTGCACAGTAACAGACTGCCTTGTTCAATGTATGCTTAGTAACATAATGAAAACTTGAAATACAGTGATCGTTCAATGTTTTGTCTTCACCATGTGTTCATCAGTCAAACTCATATACAATCACTTTTCTGATCCATTTTGATCTTGTATTAGTTGATGGCTCTTGAGTCATCTGTAGCTGCAAAAAAAAAAAAAAATCCTTTTGTAGAAAAATCACTTGTAGCTAAGGGAAATTTGCCACCAGCTACAACCATTTCTTTCACTGAATTTCAGCAAAGATTGGATAAATAGTACTCTCCTGCTTTCAGGTATCTATCTATCTAATACTACAATCTCAACTGTTAATACAACTATATGTACTACAAAACATTACGTGTAAATGTCAGTACAACAAACCGGGTACAATCTACTGAATATCAGTTAATTCAACTAGAAATACTTCTTAGTACAAAACACCACATGCAACTTTTATTACAATAACCTGAACAGATAATCTACCTAATAAATGACAACCAACCCAAAGAGAAATACTACAACTACAAAACACCTCAAGCAAGTGTTAGTACAATCTATAAAATGACAACTGATTCAACTAGAAATAACGGTA
>LD359259.1:170786-192934 GCA_001465055.1 Ptychodera flava | reverse complement strand
ATTTTGGACTCGGCGGAACTAATCTATCATCCAAGTGATGTGGAATTTGGTTGTGTTTAGTTGTTTGCTTTTTGAAGTTGGACTGAGCACTAAGTGTCTGTTCAAATGTCGCTGTTAAGTCAAGATCATCACATACTCCATGGAAGTTTTTATATTTTTTGTAGCTTAATGGACATTGTTTTTCCATGATTTTGTGTTTTGATTTGAACATGTAATAATACAACATTAAGTTAAAACTCATGTTTTCCATGTACATTCCATCGCAAAGGTATTTTGAAATGTTTAAAGTGAATTTTATTCGTCAACAACAGTATATGTCACAAAAATTACAAAATTTTTTGAATAAGTTTTTCATAGTTAACTATCTATGAGACTTTAATATTTTTTCACCATTCAGTTTCTATCTGGTACACATTTAAAAAAATTGTGATCTGTATGATCTTCTTTAAAGAGACAGAATTTACCGTTTTTCAATGTAAATTCCATTGTCAGGGAATATTTTGAATTATAGTGTATTGTACATATATGCCAAAAAGAATATATTTTACAGCTCATTTTATGTATAAAGTACAAAGATTGTATGTTTATTATAGTAGAGATACTGTTTTATGCTACAGTAATATATTGTGTTTTTTTAGTTAACAAAATTTATTGTGTGAGAAGTTTTTTTTTTACAGTGTAGTATAGTTGGATGTGTCGTAGGGTGAGTGCGTGTTGGATGTAGTAATATCCTCTCAACTTTTTCATAGATGTTCAACCTAGCATCTGGATACATGACTCTAAGGTGAATTTTAGAATCTGCTGCTCACAAGGTAAACATATCTAAGGAGTGTACATTTATAAGCCAGTTTAGAAAGAATCATTTGTATACAAGACAATGGGGAGTAGCAGCACGATGATGTCATGTACCACATGTTGTGTGAGCATTACTTTGGAAAAGACGCTGTCAGGAATTACAATCATCTAAATCCCCAGAAATGTTACCAGGGCAACAGTATGTCTGCTGTTGCTAAGGCAACAGATACCATGCCCCAGATATTGAATCCCCCTCCCCCCGCATCTACAAGCTTGGTGCACACTCAATACAAACAAAAACAAAATGACCTCTACATTCTCTGTACAAACTTGGTGCAATGTTCATCACACTTTCCACACATACTTGCTGCAAACTTAGCCTATGTTTGAATCAAAGTGTATATAACTGACTAGCAAGATTGGTGCTTGTATGGATGTCAGAATTTGTATCAAGTTTGTAACAAATAAGGAATGCAAACTTGTGGCAAATTTTGATCTTTCGTAAGGGTAATAATGTTTATACTTCTCCCGCCTCTTTGCTTCACCCGTTTTCCCTTGTATTACATCAACGATAACACCTGGTATAGGAGTTAAGGCTAACAGTACTGGAACTGCTGGAATGGCTGCTATGACAGCAGAACTTACAAAAATTCCCTTAGTCACATTAAGAGCCATATCAATTTGGCCCATTAATTTATAACTGCGGTGATACGCAGCGCTAGTTCTTTCGATATAGTCGGCCAATTGTTCAACACTTTCAACAACTGAGATGTTCATTTTTTACCGTATATGTAAGGGATGATTAAAAATAATTGAAGTAATTTAAAAAGGGTTTAAAAGGAAACAATGCATACGTATGCTTGGATTAAGGACGGAGAGCTGTATTATTAAGACGCCAGGCTGACAACAGATAAAGGAAAGAGGCATTTAGCGTTCTCCTCAATAAAAGGTAGGGTCGCTGCAGAATTTAAAAGAGAAATATTAGGTCGGGACCCAAATGTGTTACCTCCATTGACTGCTGAAGAAACAAAACAATTATTGGACAAGCCTGCCGAGTATCTGAAACCCAGTGACATGGGACGACTCAGAGATAGAATAACAGATTTACGAGTAAATTTTAGCGATAATTCCAATGAAATACATGTTATCGAAAATAAAATCGATGAATGGAATAATGAAAACCCTGAATACAGGGCTTTTGTTGATGAATTAAGGATTGCGAATATGCGTCTTAACGAGCTTAACGATAAAAGACTCTAAATTACGCTAGAGAAAAGGGTGGTTGAAAAACAGTTAAAGGAAATTCCTAAAACTGACACCAAAGCAAAAGAAAAAGACGAACAACTACTAGCTGAACTCGAAACAAGAGAA
Organism: Ptychodera flava; assembly: GCA_001465055.1. Lineage (NCBI taxonomy): Eukaryota > Metazoa > Hemichordata > Enteropneusta > Ptychoderidae > Ptychodera > Ptychodera flava. Next base: position 190,768 of record LD359259.1, on the reverse strand, counting down.
GCTAAAGTTAACTACCGATTTGTAAAAAGACATGACAAGAACAGTTGGGCACGTGAAAGGCTGGCGCCGACAAGGTCTCTTCGTGATGTAATTTCCGATCCAGAATTGTCACTCAGGCTGAAGCTGACATATTTATTTAAACGGAATGGTATAACAATCGCTGCATTACTTACTGCCCTTGGAATGACAATATCAACAATTGCCCTGGCTGTGACTAAAGGGGGACGGTCGGCTGGAACTGGTGGCTCAGGAACTGGCTCAGGCTCAGGCCCACCAAAAATACATACACAAAAGTAAAGGAAATACCCAAGCAGTTTGTTGAATGATTAAAAACACTGGCCGCAAAAAGTACTGGCGCAATACCATGGTTAAATTGGTTCCCTTGTCAGTTTTCTATTAAAAACAGCAGGATCGGTTGTCGGATTCATTGGAGAACAGCTATGGATATTTTTGACAGGTTTATCAGGTCTTAATAAATAAAATTATGCATTGATATATGGAAGCATGTTTGGTGAAAAGAATATTGCAAAGTTTCTTTTTAAATATAAATACCTCTTTGGTTTCTCTGTCGAATTGGAAAGGTGTAAACTCCGGCGGGTAAATCGACATATCCTTCGAGCAAATCCAGGTGTGAGACTCAAAGATGATAATCTATATCATTACATATTAGCTTTCACCAAGGAATGTCAAAAGACTAACTTCTTTAAGCTTTCAGAATTCATAAACATCTTTCAGGATGTTTAGGATCACCAGGAGTCTCATCATCTCCAAGAACATTGGGTTCTTCGACTTATTCGCGACACTGATAATCGGTTTATATTTCAGTCAGATGGAAATATTTATGTGAAGATGTGAATTTTTCTTTTGACTGTGAATTTTTTCTTCTAGTTACTATATACATTACACAGAAACAAAATGCCACACGACAGATCATTGTAACCGACTTTCAGCAGCAGGGGGATTTTCCTCCCTGTAGCTATTTTTCGGAAAAAAATGAGGAAAAAATTCTTACTTATCACAGATATACACATTTACATTACAACCAGGTTCTGCTAAAATGTGTCGGCCGCCAAATTCAATCGGTCACCCCACTGCAGAGACACTGTCAGCATGCACTCAGACAATGAACATCCATATAACGTCGCAAATATCATTAGGGTAAACCTTTCATTTTAGAGGTAGCAAGGTTGGTTGCACAAAATATAAAAGAATTATATGTTGTTGCAATTCGGCATCTGATGAGGTACCAGGAGGTGCTTACAAACAAAACGAGCAAGTGTTAAAATATAAGCGTGGAAGGGGACAGAACATTTTGGGAGAGGACAGATTCCCATGCCAGGAAGCTCCTACAGTGACAAGACACATTTGGATGGGCTGAAGATTCAAAGACCAGGGCTATGTATGCAATGGTGTTGTTGACATTCCCCGGCTGGATTATCTTGCCCAGGGCAGTATTTAACTGTGCATGGAAATTCGTTGATTCTCTTTACTCTATTTGCGATAAACAGTGGTAGTTTCTTATCGCTTCTTATCCAGCAAATAACGCTCTGATTGTCCGATAATAGGAAGCGACGTGTGATGTTATATCAATTCTATTTGCGGTAGCGTAAGTTCCTTCGTAGGAGCGACGCGAGTCTTTGCCATAATTAATGCAGTCTGGCCCTTGTACCATAGGTACACCGATGCACTGAAAGCCTTGGAGTTCATGTTCATCGTGTAGAATTGTACCTTCAGTGAACCGGCGCGTAAGTCGGTTGCTATGGGTGACCATTGTTTGATTAGGTCGTCTCCTAGAGGTTCATCCCAGTCGAGTTTTCTTTTCCAAAGTTCCTGTATGAACAGTTTTGCCTTTACAAGAACAGGCGATATATATATCCCTAGGGGTCGAATAAGCCTGCGGTTATTTGAGCAACTTCACGTTTAGTCATGAGGTCGTTTGGATGAGGTTGCGTTTTCTTCATATAAGTCAATGTATCCGAGTTAGAGTCCAAGCGCATTCCGAAAACACCCACGTTGGTGTTCATTTCGAGTGTTTTGTTGCCTTTGGCGAGCAAGCGTACTTCATCACAGTTGGATGACCAGGAGCGCAGTTTAAATCCTCCAGCAGTCATGATTTCATTTGCGTCGTTGTAGTATTTCACGGCGTCAGTCGCGTTTTGTATTCCAGTAACAACATTATCAGCGGAAGTTGGAGTTGCGTCATGTTTTTCCAAGTTAGTTTTCACGGCGGCATTCAGAATAATCGGAGAGCAGACCACGCCAAAGAAGACCGTTTTGAATTAATAGACCTTGAAATCGCTTTTAAGGGTCTGATAGCCACAGGAATTTGGTGAAATTCCGATCACTTTCGTCGAGGCGGACATTTAAAAATGCTTTTTCAATATCGCTGATAACGGCAGTCTCATTTAATCGAAATATGAATAGTATAGCTGCCATATCGTTTAGCAGAGCAGGCCCAGTAAGTAAACAATCGTTCAAACTAGGGGAGTCAATTGATTGGCGTCAGCTACAATCGTAGACTATACGGATAGGAGTTGTAGTCGAATCTTTCTTAACAGAGCGGTGAGGTAGATAATGTCCACGAGTTGCATAATCATCAGAAACTTCTTCAATAAAGTCACGAGAGATTTGCTCTTGAATAATGCGGTTGCATGCATTCAATAAATCTGGCTTTAATATACGTACCACCGCGCGTGTTCGTTTCTCACTAATTTGATAATTGGTCGGTAATGGCGGGTGATCTGGTTTCCAAGGAAGCTTAGCAACGTATTTACGGTGGTCGATTCGTAAGTGGGTATCGAGAAATAATTCAAATTCGCTTACCTTAGTGTCCATTGAGTGCTCTTCATTTCTAATTCCGATAGTTTTTAAGTCAGAGAGAGTCTAGAGTTTTGTTTCTTTTTCCATAGAATGCGTAGCGATATGTAGAATAGTCGCATTAGCAGTGTTGAGATTGTTTCTCGCGCTTGTAGGTCCAGATAGCAGGTATCCGAATTTTGACTTCACAGCGTAAGGTCAGGGTCCTTCGATGACTTCATTTTCGATGAAGTCCCATGAGCGGTCAGCGCCGATGAGGACGGAGATTTCGAAGGAGGACGTGTCCGAGGGATGATCGGCTAACGGTATCAGGAAGGTCGACAAGCGATTTCTTGATGAAGTTCTTCATGGCGGAGATCTTCTGTGCGATCAACACACTCATTTCCATTGGTCCGTCGCAAGTATGAAGCTTGAACGTAGCCGTTTTGTAGCGTTTACTTTGAGAGAGATCGCCCAATGTTTCGATACTAGTGTTGAAGTAACCGTCTGGTTTAATGTTCAGTTTCCGAATCAAGTCTCTAGCGATAAAAGAAACGGTTAGAATCTTCATCGATGAGTACAACAGCGTTGACGGTTTTCCGTCCCGATGAGATAGGAACGACAGCGGTTTTCAGAGGAGCGGTTTCTTCTATATCCGAGGTAGCGAAATGTACTTGAGTAGTGGCCGCAGCGGGTTGAGGGTGTGAAGCGTTCGCGGTTCTGGGTTGAGGTAAAGCGTCAGCGTTACATTGAGTAGGGGTAGGATCGCGTGAAGTTTCCAAAGTCGTAGAGGTGGATCCCTGGTCCGATTTACAGAGTGAAGTGTGATGCTTTCTATCACATTTGCAACATTTTCCTTTGGACTTACAGTCGCTGACTCTGTGTTTCCCTAGGCAATTGAAACACAACCTATTTTGTTTGAGAATATTGTGTCGTCTCGAAGATTCGGTGACCACAGTGCAATCGTTCGGATAGAGTGGTCTTCGGCAAAAGGCGCAACTCTTTTCCTTCCATTGATTAGGGCGAGGTGCGGCTGAGTTAGTCGCGGTACTTGAGTAAAAGGCGGCGGTACTAGGCATTGAAGACTGAATTGATTTGTCCAATTCAGCAGCAAGATTGTTGGAAGACATTATCCTTATCTTGCGTTTGAGAGCCTCGCTAAATTGTTTGAACGTGTGAAATAGTTCATCCTCTAATGGACGTTGAAGCAGAGTCAGTAGATTGGCCGGAAGTTTTTCCAACACTATGATTAAGATCACCCATTAGAATCTTTCTTGTGGAACGTCTAACTGTTCAAGATGGCGAACGTACGTTTCTAACTTATTGTGAAATGCGGTCAAACTTTCGACAGTGTAAGCGGGGTTTCAAATTTGTATAAAGCTTTGACGTAAGCTCTGCGTATTTCTTCTTGTCTTCCATATTTATCGCATAAGAGTTCTATCGCGTCACCGTAGCTTTTCTTGTATGACCGTAGTCCGTCTATTACCTCGGCGGGAGGACCAACGAGGTTTGCTCTCAAATACCGAAGTCGCTCGGTGTCATTTAGCGAGGCGTCTTAATATGTATGTGGGACATGAAGTTATCGTAAAAGCTTGGCCATTTCATGATTTCTTCGTCGAAATTTTCAAGAGTTAATTTCGGCAGATGATTTCCCTTGTGTCTCATAATGGGCGCAGAACTTGGCGCGGTTGACGAAGTCGACGATACATTCAAACTAGTCGGCTTGTTAGTATGTTTTCCAATAAATTGTCTATAAAGAGTCAACTTACTAGTGATGAGATCTTCGTATTCGTCTGCTGCTTCAAACTCTTCTTGTAACTTTTCGTTGTTGTTTTTGATGTGTGAAGAAATTTCGTCGTCCAAATTCTTGATGATTTCTAGCCTGTTCGAGATGTTGTTGGTGACTTTGGACAGGGCTTCAATTTCTTCTTGTGTGGAGTTTTCCTTAGAGGTTATGTTGTCCGCTTCCTTCAGAAGTGTTGTTATCCGATCGCGTCTTCCATTTCTTTGGTATTCCAGCTCTTTAGTTTCCTTGGATCCGGAGGACCCAGAGAAGTTTCCGTTTCTTGGCATCGTTGAAAGTATTCTTGAGGCATTATGTGTGGAATATGACCAGGTCTGAGTAAGCAGTCGGGAGACGAAGTCGTCTAATTCTATAAATGACTACTTTATTCTATACTAATATAATAGACTGTGGCTAATACAGTTAAGCATAACACTTGGGTGAGAGACCGTACATAGCGTCCGGTGACGTGAAGTGTTCCTGTTGAGGGTGGAAAAGTCTCTGATTAGGGAATGCAAGATTCCCGTAGATAAAGCACTTTTGGCGGGAAAGTGTCTATGAGTCATGGACAAAGACACATGATGGAGTAGACCTAGTGTCTTAGCAGATGGAATCTCTGGTTGGTAAGATAAACAGTGATAGAAAGCGGTGCCTCAAAGCTTAGTCTTAATAGAAGAAATGCTATTAGAGTATCTATAGTAAGACACTGTACTAATAATGACGTAATACAAGTATATATTTCCTAACCATTGTAGAGAGGACTACTTTTGTTTGAAAAGAAACTAATTTTAGCCTATAAGTCACTATTTTGCAACATTACAAACGTTCATGGTTTTCACATAGTATCAGATGTATACATGTAGTGGAGCGACATTTTCATTTAAATTCAAAAATCAAATTTCCTTTTCCACATATGCACTTACAACGACCTTATTCTAACCAAGTTCATTTATGTTAATTATCCAAAGTCTATATATGCACAGATATTGCTAGTTTTATATGTTAAAAACTATTTTTCATTTTCTCATAGACTCCTATGTATAGTGGATCCGCAATGTCGGTGAAATTCCAAAATTATATTGCTTCTCCAAATATGCACTTGTAACCATCCTATAATTTAGTGTACACACATGTACTTTTTATTTCCCACTTCAGACAAAGTACATGGTAATTGGAATTTACATTAATTATCAAATATAAATAAAAGTACAGAATATAATTTGTTTTGTACGGGGAAAGTGTTAGTAGTTTTCCCAATGCACTTCCATGAATTATGATATGGCATTTATGGACCACATCTTGCAATTGGTTTTTGATATATAATTGCGAAAAATGGTGACCTCACCGAAAGTCATGCATGAAGTTTCATGACCCTTCAAAATTGCTTCCACGAAAATTGCAACCGATCTCCCAGAAATAACTTACCTCCCCTTGTAATTTCTTTCCCTTATATGAAAGACTAACAATCACTTAAAGAAACGAGTCGTTACCTTTCGTTAAAACTATTTTCTGCGATGCTTGGGAAACAAAATGTAAAAGCTTATCGGTCAGAATCTTGAAAAGTGCTGAAAGAGAGATAGGTAGAACAACTTGAAACCCCTAATTATCACGAAACGAGCGAACACTGACATCACGTAGAAAAACTTAAATAACAGGCTTGTGTCTTAAATAGTGTAATAACAACTTACAAATTTTTGCAGTTTGAAAATGTACTCACTTCTGGAATTTGTTGTGGTCTTAGTCCCTTCAATAATCAGCAAGATTGAGATGTGGCATGAGCGGAGTTTGATGTAGTTTGGATGAGCGAATCAAAATGGGCAACCTTTATTGTATTATGTTCTCACTGCTCAGGCAAGTTATCGAGAAAGCAGGCGAGGGTTTATCAGTCTATTTATTATCGCCCATGATCTGATGGGCGTATGCAAGATAAATGGCGATACCAGATAAGACCAATGGAATTCAGACACAGGTCAGACCCCGCATTCGTGTTCACACACGTGAGCTAATGTCGCAGCGATATCTGTCTGTCTGTCTGTCTGTGTGTCTGTGTGTCTCTCTGTGTTCGATATCTCAAACACGGCTTATCAGATCAGAATCAAATCTGGTACATAAGTTTAGTTTGCAAATGGCATGAACTGATCAGTTTTTGGTGGGTGTGGCTTGCTTACTTTTTGCTCATTTGCATAATTATTGATTTTAGGAAAAACCAGATATACTTTGAGAACGAATGACACAATTTGATGAGCTTTGCTAAAAACGTTGATCCCATCAAGATATATCAGTTGTGAAAGTTATTAAGGGGCGACATGAAAGATAATTGCTAATTTGCATATTTAATGAGATTTCCTAATATGGGATTTATATCTGAATTTACTCGACCAAAATTGATGAAACTTGGTACGTATCTTGAAGATCCTATGATTTAACATTGTTGAAAGTCATTAAGAATTTTTTCAGCAAATTCCTAATTTGCATAATTAACTAACTTTCCTTATTAGCGATATATCCGAATTGACTTGACCAAAGTTGAAACTTGCTACCTATATTGCAGCGCCCTCACACATCGATCCTATATGATCGATGGACTGTGTACACTGGCTTTCTTCTTTGTATGTGGCTGTATAAGCTATGCCTTTGGCCTATTTGTGCCATATCTGGAAGGGATTTCGCCTTGTTTGGCAATATGCGTAAAATGATGTCATTGTTTCCCAATAAAGTTTAGCTGATACAAGCCGAAGTTGTCCCGCAGTTATCTTAGGTCACATCTCAGTGCGTCACCTCTTTACCGGTATTTGCCGCAACTTGTGGCAGGCACAGAATTGACTTTCATGATACATAATTTATGAAAATGAGCAGTACGAGTGACTATACTTCTACAAGTGAGTCATCTGACTCGGAAACTGAAGATGGTTTGACACCAAATGGTCAAATCAGGTGAGTTACGGTGACTTTTTGTTGTAGTTCATTAGGTTTACGTGCGCAAATTCAACCGTACTATTTAAAGTTCCAGACAACTCATCAGACAAATAATACGATTGGAACTGATTCGGGATAATTCAATGGAGAAGTAATGTCCATTTAATTTGCAAATATTATCTCATCTTTTTTCTTTTATATTAAACACTTGTTTTTATAAGGAATTTGCGATATTGCAACACTCAGCTATATGACACCTATCACTTTTGAGAAATTTGCAAAATATATGAAATCTGATTTTCTCAAATTAGTTCCAATCGTCTTAAATCCTAAATTTATCGATGGAGACGGACTAAAAACAACAAATGTCCAATTCTAAAGACGTACATCTTTAATATATCTCAAAATAATTATTTTTTATAGTTTTAGTCAACGTTTTGTTGTTTTAAACGCTGGTATGGAACATTTTCAAGGTCGGGTCTCGATGACAGCCGTTAGCAAAGCGTAATAAAAGCGGTAGTGCGGACGCCATTTTTGTTTTATGAACTAAAGTACGCACACGCTTTTAGTGGTGAAAGGTTGTCTGTCAATTTGTATCAAATCGATATCAATGTACAAATTAAATTACTGCTTCAATGTTAAAAGTTATTTTTGGAATTCAGTCAGTATTTTCAAGTCGATCTTTGTTTGTACGCCGTACTACCGCCACGGCATTGAAAGCTCTGTGTGACGTAAACAAATACGCACACGCAACATATGTTGACCCCATCATTCGGATCGTATTTCTCGGTTTGAAGGATGGAAAGAAATAACTGTCTTGTCTAACATTGAACTAGTCTCATTTGGTCTGTGCAGCTGAATCCTGATGGTTATGGCAAAACCTTGCATGGTTGGTCGCAGATGAACTCTACAACATCTAAAACTTGTACGTACGCACTGAAGTTGTGTGGGATGGCAAACCCGGAAGCGTTCAAATTTGTGTACTGTAACGACAAAGTTCTGAATTACGTGCGTGTTCACCTTTCAGATTTGTAGTCGATGTACTAGAAAATGTTATGTATCCACTTATTTGTAAGTTGCTGCAGACATCATGTTTCATTTATTTCTCATTTATTTCAATTTCTAGTGTCACTTTGGATACAATGAGGCAGATGATGATGGCCCAGCCTTAAATGCATTTAGATTCCTTCCAGAGTCCAGAGTCCAGAGTTGTGCAATAAAATTACCTCTCTCCTTATACCATAGTCTGTGTATGTATATATGTGTGCATGTGTATGTACAAATGTTTGTATGTGTATAGGGTTTCTGAGTTGATATATCTGTGCTTAAATTTCTGTTAGGTCATATAAGTATTTCCCTAAACTAATAAAACCGATACTCTTTGGCAAAGAGATGCTCTCGTGGAAAGGGCCACTGCATCCCCACCTATTCCTCAGATAGTGCAAAGCGAATTTGTATATAATTTGCATTCACTAATTAAAAGTGCATATTAAAAGGACAGAATGTGAAACAAATACAACTCTTGAGAAATTTTTTATGATAAATTATTCAAATGGGGCACTATGTCACAGAAAAAAGCAAACTGTCTTGTCAAAAACATGTCGCAGTTGGCCAAGAATGCTCGACATCCACTTTTGCCCTGCTTTTATATGTTTCAAAAATTACCTGTAACTTTTACTTTATTTAACAGTTTCTTCTCAAATTTTCTCCGAATTATTTCGTGATCTGCATAAATTTTATCATAAATCACTTTGATTGAAATAACTTGTAAAAAAGATATAAAGATGTCTTTTTCCAAAACTTTCAGGTAAAATGGTCACCATATTGGAATAATTTGCATATTTTACATATATTTGCATATATTTACATGTTTTGGGGACATTACTATGTATTATGAAAGGGCATGACAAGACAAACTAAATGATATATAATAACCCTGAACATATAGGGGGAATAGTTTATCACTCCCAACGTGTTATAAGAATTATGTATTTCCCATATTTTACAATAGCTAATGTATATGTGGCTGTTAAAGGGTTAAACTAAGCATTTTTACTTCATCCAACTCCTAATTTGTATATTTAATGAAATTTTGAAATTAGGGATATATATTTGAATTTACATGACCAAAATTGATGAAACTGGCTATGTATATTAAAGATACTATGATAGCATTTTTACTTCAGCTAATTCCTTATTTACATATTTAGTGAACATTCCTCGTTAGAGATATATATCTGAAATGACTTGACCAAAGTTAATGAATCTTGCAACATATATTGAAGATACTATAATACAACATTCTTGAAAGTCATAAAGCATTTTAACTTCAGCTGATTCCTAGTTTGCGTATTTAATGAACTTTCCTAATTAGAGATATTTATCTGAATTGACTAGACCAAAGTTGACGAAACGTGGTATGTACATTAGAGATACTATGATAGAACATTATTGAAAGTTATTCAGCATTTTTACTTTTGCCAACCCCTAATTTTCATATTTAATTAACTTTCATTATCGGGGGTATTTATCTGTTTGACTAGACCAAAGTTGACGAAACTTGCTATGTACATTAAAGATACTATGATACGACGTTATTTAAAGTCACATATTTTTTACTTCAGCAAATTCCTAATTTGTATATTTAATGAACTATCCTAATTAGGGATATATATTTGGATTTACTTTATAAAAGTTGGCAAAACATGCTATGTACATTGATGATTTAACCTGGTTGAAGCTATATTGAATGTCATTTCGCATTTTCATGTTAGCTAATTTATAATTTGCACATCTAATGAGCTTTCACAGTTTAACATATATAACTTGAAAGACTTGAAGGACTTGACCAATGGCAATTACACTTGCAATATAAAGTGGTGATAAAATGACAATATCAGCAGTCTAAGAAATTAATTATTTTTATTTAAGCTAATTGCATACTTGAATACTGAATGACCTTTGATTATGTTGATCATAACACTTTCAATGAAGTTGCAAACCTGTGGCAAAGGTTCAAATTCACACATAACTGCAATAGATAATGAAACACGTGAGTATATTCAGTTCATATCTGGTTTATCAAGGGTGCATGTTTTTAAAATGAAATAATTGCACGTTTTTATTTAATGAAACAATCCAAAACTAAATTGGCGTGAATTGAGATTGAAAAGTGTAACACAGTGTGCGTGCGTGCGTGCGTGTTTGTCTTTATTTTATCGTACCCCATGCTGTAAGGTTAGCATTAAAGCACTCCTGTTACTGGGAGCAATGGTACGGAGGAATCGTTTGGCAAACAAAATATACATCTTCAGAGAGGTAGATTGGGAATTTTTCCGAGCGGTTTTGTCTGTGGCTTCTCCGCTAGGTCATTGGGTACCGTACGTTGTTAGTTGGAACCCGATTGGAACCATTGTATTCTGAATTTCTAAATTAAAGGGACACAGTCGGCCATTCTTCATGAATTATGTTTGATACGAGACACTATTTTTATTGTTTAATATGCTGAAAGATAAGTAATGAATGGGTGACCATGCATATATTCGACCCCGGTTTTAGACACGATACATGAAATAAACCCGTGAAAGAATAAATGGTCATAACAATTTATTCTTTCTCGAGATTGTTCACTCAATTTTTCTAAAACTGGGTCGAATATATGCATGGTCACCCATTCATTTATTATCTTTCAACGTGTCACACAACACAAAAAGTGTCTCGTATCAAACAAAAATTTCGTGTAAAATGGTCGACTTTGTCCCTTTAACACGTTGTAACTTTAAATTTTGTGTTGACACAATATTTCTTGTCTATCTTTGCCTGCAAAGGGAAGGACTTTCAGGATAAAGATGACTATACAGATCGGTGGGACGGAGATGTACAGCTCAATGGATATCTCGAAGTATACTTTGAAGAGAGAATAATTTACTGAGAAATAATAGTTGTCAGAAAAATATGGACGCTAAGTGTGCAATTGTGAATATATGGTCCCTTTGGGCTTGCAAGCAGCAAAAGTTTGTCCTTAAATTTCGTTGTCCGTCGACCCATTTTTGAGAGTTTTTTATATTTCATATGTCTTTCAACAAGTTAATAATAGAAAGAGTGAACTGTTTTGAAGTTACACGATGACTCTATGAACGCCCACTATTAGAGCCATTTTTGTCTCACAACTGTTACCACAAGCAGTGTTTAGGAGTTTGTTGACTAAAGCAATATCAGTCTGTGTGGCAATGGGGTGTTGAAAATTTTGATGTAGTTTTGAGGAGAGAATCAAATTATCAAATTGGGTGACCTTTCATTACATTGTGTTTCTCATTGTATAGGCAAGTTATCGAGAAAATAGGTGAGCGTTTATCAGTCGATTTATTGGCACGCACGATCTGATGGGCGTATGATGAGTGAATGGAACTGAGTGAATGATGAGTGAATGGAAACGCAGTATTCTTGAAATTTGACCAATTGATCGAGCCAATGAATCCATATTTATAGGACGTCATAAATAAATCTTTTCCATTTCCAGAGGAAAGTTGGCAAGGATGAATTCTCGACTTTTCCCATCGTGATATTGGCGTATGAGGGAGCGACCTTTCTGCTTAAATAGTAAGGCTTTACCCGACAACCGACCTCAACAAGGCAACAAATGGAGAACATTGCGTTTTGAAAAAAAAATATTTTAAATTAATCATTTCGATACCCTCCAGTCATAAAAGTAAACATCACAAGCCAGGTGTGCAACATGTGATGTTGACAAATTGATAAAATCATCAAATGTTTGTTGACTGATAAGAGCACACTTATGAGTTAGGTATCGGAGTGGTCAAAGGGTTGTTACTGAAGTGTTTGGTTAAAGGGGAGGCGACGAGGTAGCCAACACATATTTTGATTTGAAATATCGAGGATTGTAAAGGGATAATAGAACGCTTTCATTTCACTTGGTCCCTCTTTCTGGCCCTTTGACCAGACACGGTAATGTTTGAGCCGAAAAACCGATGGCGTAAAAAGCAAGCAAATATATCGCTGCTTATGATTTGCCTCTTTTAGGCGACACTTGGTAATTAACTCCAATAATGTGTCCCCCCGTAATTGGATAGGTCGGTTGGGATGCGACCCCTCAAAAACAGCAAAATTGTGCAAAAGTATGCCTGAATTATTGCACAAAGAATTAGTCTGTTAACCAGAATCTCAAAGGTTTAAGTTAGTCTTGTTCGTACCTCAATTGCAACCTACCTTAATCTCTCACAATAGCTATCGCTATGTGTAGCCATTATATATATATATATATATATATATATATATATATATATATATATATATATATATATATATATATATATATATATATATATATATATAAATGTACAGTTGTATTTAACTCGTACAAAAGCGGAGCATTATTCTGCTGTAGCCGTATCATGAATAAGTTCAGATTCATTGCTCAATCTAAAAGCTGTTTCATTTTAAATCACTCGCGGTGTTTTGACATACGCGTCATGAGTGTCTGAGAAACTGACCCTACGTACGCGACCGCTGTGCTACGTGGATTAATGATACCTCCGTTCCTTGTGGATTTTTTTTACAATAAATTAAAGTATCGATGCTGGAACTGAGCGATGAAAATATTTACCAAAGACAAATTTGGGAATTCAGTTTGGCCCCCGGGACTGTCAACTTAACAATGGGCTGTTCACGCAACTTAGATTTATTCTTTGTGCTCAGTCTAATAAAAATGAAATCTGTAAGGTGTGACCACTCAAAACTTGCCAGTATTTTGACAGATTATTTTAGCAAACACATTCAATATTTACACACGACACGGTGCTACCACTTGAAATTTTAAAATCGCCTGCTTGAATGCGACAAGTAACTGAAGGAACCTCCCATGTAAAGTTTTTTTTTTTTTAATCATGGTAGGTCAACAAACTTTGTCGAGTGACCGTGCTGAAATGGATAAGGAATTTATCATCTCATGAGAGATATACAGCTCAGAAATGAAATTATGCCCTTCATACGCCATATGTCTTTAATGCAAAGAGAGAATGCCATTATAAAGTCGTCGTAACCGTGGACGCTTTTGAATAACCTTGAAGGAGAAAACAAGATTGTTGAACAGTACTGTAGATAAAAATTAACTCGGTGCAACAACTCCCTACGCTGAAACTAGTTTATTTTTGGATCTTGTCGAATCACTTTTTGACAGATAATTACAGAGATGCAGATAATAATTAAAGTAAGTTCTCTAACGCTTTTCTTCTAGACTTAGATATGCCAAATAATTGCTGGAGTCGGAACGGAGTGAGCTACAGGCTTTATCATATCGTAAATGCGGACCAGAGGTTGGCCAATGAGAGTCATATATGTTTTGTTGAAGCATTTTGTAATGAAGAGATTAATAATACTGCATGTGACAAGTCTTGTGTAGCTCTACTCTGAACGAATTCACTGGTCTTCCATCCATTGAAAGTAAATTTACGTACTGATATGTGTATATATAAAAAAATCAAATCTAGTACAGCTTTGATTACTCAAATATTTATTTTGACTGTAATATGATCTACCTCTTGGCGGGGTTCACTTTCAAGCTTTTTGAGAACAAAACGGTGGTATTTTCATGATGTTTACCGGTGATGTTGGACCTCTTAAGTTAGCATTTAATTATTAAATTGGATTCGTGCGCTGAACAACGTTCAAACTATTGGTGCAGGTCTTTGGCAAATCTTGTTTTTAGACGTCCCCATGACAGTCGAAAATAATAATGACAGTTATCACTCGAGCCATATCAATTTTGTAAATATTAAATTGGTTTATGAATATATATCCCCGACTATGACCCGCTACATACACATTGACATTTGGAGAACTTTTAGGAACAAGGATGTTATACGTTGCAAAATATAGTACTAGTATGTTGGATTTCGTACTGTTATTCTACGATAGTTCAATTGGAGTTCTAGTCACTTATTTTACAAGCTCCAGAGAGAAATTTACGGGTCATACAGCACGGTCTACCTCAGTTTGTCTTCAGAACCTCGGTCGCTTCGCTCTTGCATAATAATCATAGTAAAGTGCACCGCAAGCGTTTAGTGCCAGTGTGACTTAGCAACAAAAGAATAAGCTTCGCTCCTCGACATGTCCGTCCCGACCGCTGGCGGCGCACATAAATTATGTCAGCGATGTGAACAAGGTTAGAGACGATATTGCACGTCCCACAATTGAATATGCAAAGTTATTATCAAGTGTAGCCTTTATAGTGCGCATACTACCGCGATCAACTAAACAAGTAATATTTAAGACATATATAGATCATTATGTCAAGGATAAAAAGCATAAAACATGCAGGGGAATTATGGCATATATCAAATGTTTCAGGAAACTTTAGGACAAATTGAAAAAATAAAGGCATGATGATACCACGTAACGAAAACAATTACGACAAAGCGCAAAAATTGCAAAATGCGAACGATATCAAAAATAGTATAATGTCAGAGTCGTCATTTGGGCTCTAGTTTTTTGCTTACATAAGCGAGTGTTTGCATCGATCGGTGTAGGTGCGTCCTTTTAACGTTCCTTGTCAAAATCTGTGCCACACACTGTCATATCTAAACCAAGATGAATACCAGTTAGTGCATACTTACTTAACCAACAGCTTTTCTCGTTCCAAATCATGTTTGCCTTGTAGTAACCATCGGGGAAACTCACGAAAATATGTACAATACTATGAATAGTTCACAAATTACATGAAATTGTCATTAATGTAGACGAAATGAAGGGCTATACGGCAAAACCAAAAATTATCGAGCAGGCTCTGTATTGTCTCGCTTTTCTCTCACCCTTTCTTGTACATAAACGTTAACGATACAATTAGGAAGCCGACTAAATACCAAGGTATTGTCAGATCGACCAAGATATTATAAGCGTTCTGTTCTGTTTCTCGAAATCCTTCTGTTTGTTCTAGTACGGAGTCGCTGTGTGAAGTACAACACTGATAATGTAATTTAAATAAACTATAACTAACTGTGTACCATATTGTTTGCTTAGGGATTTAATGAATCCAAATTCATTTTTAGACGGTTATCTTGATAAATTTGCATATTTTGTTATCACACACGTTTACGGGCTTGAAAACGACCCTTTTATCGGGTTTAGTCATCGTTTAGTCACGTGGTCCTGTAGAACAAATGAAGCCATCATCAGCTGTTGACACAAATAGCAATGTATTATTAACTCAGAGAGAAAAATATACTGGTACGTAGTTTTCTTCGATCGCCTCTTCACAAGAATCAACACTGAAACAGCGAGTATGATAGCTATTACCGCGACAACCACAGAACAGATAAGAAATATCTCCAAACCTGCAAAACCACCGTCATCAGTGATCGGAGTCGGAACAACAGTGTTCTGTGCGATGTTAGAGACAGCGCCCTCATTGCTGGCGGCGTCAACTGCTCGGACGGCGAAGAAATGCGTCATTCCCGTACCGCTTGTATTAGCAAACACAACGTACGTTTCCAAAGAGCCCGCCGGCAAAGGTGATGTTAGGTTTCCGAGGACAAGATCGTCGTTCGTGATCACAGTGGCATTTTCAAAGGCACTGAAGATTTCTTCGAAGAAAGTGGAATATCGCAGGTCATAGTGATTCGCTGTACGAAAGCCGGAGGATATACGTGGCGTTCATTGGAAAGCTAATTAAATTATGAGTTTTGAGCTAAACAAAATTATTATAAGTAGATTAATGTTGACAAAACAGTACCTTAAACTACCTTCGACTCTTTCTCAAGTCCAATACACTGACAAAAAAGATGCATGATGGTAAGAAAGTTCACCGAGGAAAATATAAATTAAGAAAATATTACCAAAAACGCAAACGGAACCAACTAAATCATATTTCCTACAATCAAATCAAGGAGGTCAGATATGAAAGGGGTTTATATAGACACGGACAAGATGCAACATCATAGAACGGTGTAACTACTCTGGTTTGAATATGGAAGTGAATAAAAATAGATCAGTCTAATTTAAAGATATTTCGGGATGAAAGAAGACTATACAAACCTATCCCTTGGTCGAAATCATCTCCCACAGCTGTCCACCCGAGGGTGATTGTCTGATTCTCGTAGTCTGAAGTGGGACTTTCTAGATCCACGATTCTTGACGGGGGAAAGAAGACATCGTCCTCATTCGGTATTTCGACGTCATTGTCAACTTGGAAAGACCCACCCGAAGCTATGCGGTCAAAGTCTCCGACGGGTTAAGGGTCGCTCCTCTCGGGGATTATTGCTGGAATTAAAATGGTCGAGACTCAATTTCATTAAAGTTGTTATGAACAACTGCCTCGAATGAATTTCAGCTGAAAAATTAAGCAGGTTGAATAATCTGCAAATAGAAAAAATAAAATATTTTTATCAACATTGTCTATCATCAGCCGTCTATTATTTTTCCAAGAATAGAAAGTTTGAAAATAATTTTTTTGATAAAGAAGGGGAAAAAACTCACAGTAATCGGCTGGCATGGCGGCGGAATTTGCAAACGCGCCAATGACTACGGCCATGCCATCCTTGTCATTTGCCATGACTTGTATCCCATAGCGACAAGACCTCTTGCATTTCGCGTCGACAAAATCAAGGAAATAGGCAGAGTAGGTGCCATCATCTTTTGTGATATCAACTCCTAAAACCATACATGTAGTGAATTTCAATTTGACAACCGTTCCTTGATAAATATCCCTCGGTAAAAAAATAATCGAGATTTTGTTCCCGGATATCCAATGACCAGAAACTAACGCAGAACTATGGTTCCAAATGGCATGAAATGACGAAGGTAGCAATATCTTTGATGTAGCTATGCAGCTATTTCTGTTTTTAAATGATCAGAGACAAACTACATATGTCACAACTTTCGAATGAACTCACTGGGTAAGTGTACTCTATGTTGCATAATTTTTTTGACGGAACTTCATAAAATTAACCAGTTCTTGTAATTTGGTAATCTGTGGACACGGGACTACCGCTAATTTCGAGCCCTGTATTTTGAAATTCATCGTTAAAACGCCCTGGTCTGTTACAGCCCAAACTTTGGTAAAGAATATCTGACATACCGTTACTGTGAGGAAGTGTCAATTTATTAGTGTATGAACGAATACTAGCTTCATTTTAAAAAGCGGTAGGATTTATAGCGTCTCGACTCCCGCAATATCAAGCAAAGTGCACGATGCGCTGTCGCCTTAATGCAATAATTTGAGTACATCACACCCAAATGTGCTTTCATCATCGATCCCCACTTTTTCACCAAGAGATGAGTTATAGACCCACACTTTATCTGTGTATCAAAATTCGGTCTTCGGTCTTTGAAACAAAGCGGACTGTTTCGGTTTTTCTCGGTAGTCTATGGTTTAGATAGATACGTTCAAATGTACCGGGTAATTTTCGAAAATGCTGGTTTAGGAGCCCGTTTTACCACCGCTATCAGTGCTAAAACAGTGAATGAGCTCTCGTCCAATCAGAATGGCGCATGGTAGCATGATATAATATAATCTGCGATAACACCATTGACATATCAGCATTGTATCGCGATGGACGATAGTATGAACGACAAAGTGCCTACCAACACCATTGTCAAGAAGGGGCAGCTCAACGGCACCGTACGGACTTGGCCTTTCAACTATGACCGTGACCTTGGCATTGTTGACCTGCTGGTAGCCTTGGAGGAGGTCAGCGTGTTATACGATCATTGGCGGTGATTCTGTGATGAGACTAGAACTGCTGCTTGACGACAATCTCAGTGGGTCTGATGTCAAACTGGCCGACTTCGATTCTATTGATATTTCAACCACCTGATCTCTCGAGTCAGTGTTTTTAATGTGGTACAACCAGTGCCCTGGCTGAGAGAAGAAAACGCACAGTTGTATTGATTCGCGACAGACTCGACGTAAAGAATGGTTTTACAGAAACGATACTAGAAATAAATTATGATTGAGGTAATGGATATGAAAGCGAAGCATTGAGATACAGTAGAACATGTTATCTTGGAAATCTTACATCATAAACCCCAACCAACGATGTTAAACCTTGAGAAAGATTCATGATCAAATAAATGTTTGGTTTTTTTTTTTGAGAACTTTGAATATAATGAAGCTACTTTCTAGATATTTACATAAATACCAAAAGTACGAATGGAAGCAATTTGGGATAATTGGATTTTCATATTTTGAAAATTTCTAAAAAGTGTTAGGTGCCACATAGTTGAATGCTGTAATATCGCAAATTACTAAAACAAAAACAAGTGTGTAATATAAAAAGAAAAGCAGATGAGATAGCATTTGTACATTAAATCGACATTCCTTCACCATCCAATTATTCCAAATTAGTTCCAATCGTGTTCAAAGGTATTAATTTCCCGAAGAACTGCGAAGTTTTACGCAGTATTCTCAACCAACATTCAAAAAAGAGTACTTGTCAGATATAGTTACTTAAGGATGTCAACGGCAATATATCTCCTTGAATTTTGTTTGATTGACGTTGTGAGCATATGATATATTTACGTGATGGCCACATGATCAATAAATAGGTTTGCATCAGAATTCGTACTTTATACAGTTAATATATAACTTGACCACCAATTACTACACAGATATTGTGTACTGATGTAACAATAGACAGTTTTATATGGTTCGACAGGTTATATTTACAGCAAAAATAGCAGGAAAGTAATTAACGTGCAATATTTAAAATAACATTGAAAACAAAACAAAACAAAACAAAACAAGAAACTACATGCTACAGCGAAAACACAATTTTCTACCTCGGCAATTCCTTCAATTATGATGACGATGCTGTGTGTTCTCGTGTCAACTAGATAATTATCCGAATTTTCGTCGATAATGGTGCCGCGTGGAGATGTAATTGTGACGTCAACTCGCTGATTTCTCTTCAAGTCCCAGAATATGAAAAAGACGGTGTCTCGACCAATGGAAGAGTCAATGATCACGTGATTATCATAATCATCTCCCCTGCCGACTTTCGTCTTGTAGCTAGCAAGCTGTATTTGGTGAGAACCAATAATAACATAATAATAACTCGATTTATTGAGAGACTGTTGGTTTTTACGCCACAAAGAAAGCGTCCTAAGTACATATTTTGAAGAAAAATTGGGAAAAGATGACATGAGCAAGAGACGCCCACTTATTAACAACTTGTGAGAAAATTGAGACAGCGCCGTCGTTAAACAAGGTCATGTTCGGACAGATTTACAATGTAAATACAATGTACAAACATTTTTAGCAGAAACTAGAACACGTTTCAAATAAATCTCCAAAAATAGGGAGAGAAGTTTCAGCATTAAGTATCACATTAATCGGCGGTCAAAAGCTCTCATTATACTCGACATTGTGGTCACGTGCTGCTGAAGCGTTAGCAGTGCTTTCTCTTCGCTCCGTCTCTGAACTGAATTTTTTCGTCGAAACGACCTTGATATCTGGGAATTTCAGTTAACGAAG
>LD359259.1:124746-161044 GCA_001465055.1 Ptychodera flava | reverse complement strand
ATATATATATATATATATATATATATTAACACAAATATACTTCAAGTACAAAGTAATGATATCTGTTACTTAAGTTTCATGCCTCCTGCAATCTTTAGACAAAAGTGAAAGGGTTTTTAGCTCTACACTATGATTTATATGGTTTGGACGTAACGTTCTATTTCTAGGTGGTGTTAAAAAAATATTAATAACGTTTGCTTTGGTGACGATATTTTGAAACCAAATCATAGCGTTTTTTTAAATGCGTAGATTTATCAGCATTGATATTGTGTAGCTTTTCAGATATACAAAGATTACATCGCTTGCTTATGTTAGAGTAATTCAATGATTTGTCAATAGACTTGGTCCTTGTCTTTTAAGTTCCAATTAATGAACTTTGACAACTCTGTACTATTCCTGGACGCGGAACGATTGCACGTGGCCAGCGAAGCGCGTCTTGAAGCTGTTATCAGTGAGGCCGATCTTCTCCTTGTTGACTCCCGTTGATACCTTGGCCTCGTGAACGACACCTTTGACTTGACAGTTACCTTTCAATGGGCATGCAGACTTGTCACGGCAACCCGATGTAGAGGTGGGTCGGCTTTTACCCTATCGTATTTTTCTATGGTCATTAGGGGAAACCAATAGCGTAAAAGACCGGCCCATCTCTACATCGGATTTTAATCAGATTCAATCCCGTCAAAACTTAACTTATCGCACAGGCGTCGCAATGACTCCATTCAAGCGACAGACCAGAACAGTATCATGAAAATTTAAGTCTAAAAGAAATTTTCAGTTTAAACTCTTGTGAAATCAGTTCGCATTTTAATGGTGGTCATGATCGAAATACTGATGATGCCCGAGCCGTAAAAAAAATTCAATTTTACGCAAAATGACTACTTAAATTTGCACAAACAACTTTCCTATAGCCGTATAACTTTCTATAGGGGGGAGATCAATGAGCAATGACGTCATTTTTTGAAGAGCGCCGCCATCGGCTCATGCGGACAGGTTTTGCTTGTCTTGGAATCACGCTCATTTCTGAATCAACATCAGCTGAAAACATTCTGCACATGCGCAAATCGCAAGACAGAAAGACAACCTTGTAAACAGTGAAAACCCGGTGGAATTCTGTCATTTCTTTCGTAAATTACATATTTTTGAAAATCGCTCTCAAAAATTTGTGATTTTCCGAAGTTTTCTGGGCATTTTTTCTGTCCTTTTCAGAGAACCTGCAGAAGATGAATGAGATTTTTCATGTGGAAACCGCTAATTTTCCCAGTGACCTGAATACATCAACTAACATTTCCACCCACAACCAAGTCGGGAACGCGACTGTAAATGTATGGAACGGGATTTTATGCATAGCCTATTTTCCGTCTTTTGACAAATAGGATTGGCTTGTTTGACCTAGAAAATGGAGGAGGTGAGCGGTGATAGACCCTCTGAGGAGAAGTATGTCTCCATGCTGACACGTCTATGATGCCGTGTGTGTGACACACAAGACCTAAAAAAGCCTGCAAATGTCAACTTATATGCCAATGAACTCATGAAGGTGTTCCAGTGCCACCACAATGTTGATCACGTCCGTCCAGGCCTTACCGACACCCCGACACCCCCCTCCCCCATGGCAGTACGTACGTACGCGTACGGCAAATCATCGGCATACGACTACAAAATTACCTCTGAAAACTGTTTCACGCCGCACAATTCAATGACCCTCTGCTGGGAAGTAGTTATCCGACTGCTACAGTCTTTTTGTTGAGGCTTTCCGTTTGTTCTCTATTGCCTTTATTAATGGGACAACGCCATTGTTCACGTATTGATTTTAAAATTTCGCTGGATATTGCGGGGTCAAGACAGGTCGTAAGCCACGTACGCATGCGCTCCAAATTTACCCAGCACCAACAGCCTCGGCGAAAAGTTATACGGCAATAGGGCTCTATGGGGAAAGTTGTTTGTGATTTGTCCTGCATTGGAATCTAGGTTGTTGTGAAGTGATCTAGTAAAGTTATCTCTGAATGTGTTTGATTAGTTTTTAATGACAGCTAGTGAATAAATTCAAAGAGGTGTATTAATGTAATGAGGTACTTCACACTGGCGTTGGTGATTTGATATCACTCAGGTGTTTCGATCGAGTACCCTCCTTTTAGTTGTTGATAAACGATATTCACTATTAATCCACTTTGAATACTCTGCATAGTGATGTCTGTTTGAGACCTTTAATGATCATATTTCCTTTGGTTTAGGCAAACATTTCGTTTGAAAAGAAGCTGTACGCGACTCATTTGGCAAACCCCCGTTTGGATTTAATCCAAAAGTTCAGCAACATATGTATATGACGATTGCAATTTCAAAGGAAAATAAAAGATGGAAAAATCTTATAGTATTCTTAACGCCATAGTTAATCTCTATCACGGTTACGTAGTTAATACAATCTATCAACTGTGACGTCATCAAGTATTCTGTGTGGGTCTTATGTCTTATCTCTTTCAGTAAATATTGCCAAGCCTTTCTTGGCTGTACTATTCAAATGTGAACAAAATTTATTGAGATTAAGCAAGCACTTGATATTACTGAATTCCAAAACCGTGGTGATTTAATCATAAAAATTCCGCGTATCAACAGTTGTCTCTGTCGGCAAAAATCGTATAGGGGTGTGCGCGTACTTGCCAGGGCGACCTTTTGTATTGACCCATGTTAGCAAATTTCCTGTCGACGATGGAGACGGCAATCAACACTATTTTAAAGACAGATACATGTAATTATTTCAGAAAACTGGCTATATGCTCACAATAGGAAAAAGAGGAAGTTTGTGCTTACGATTGTTTGAGATTGATTGATTGATTTATTATTTATTTATTCATTCATTCACTCTCCTCCAACAGGCGAACCAAATTACAGGATAAGGTATCCATAACCCCCAACCCAAGGAGCAATCAAGAATAAAGTGCCTTGCTCATCAAGCCTAAGGGCACGACACATCACATCAAATGTCATAGACTGTTAAGCCAGGGATATCTCGGCCACTCGAACCTTAACAGCACTCTACTTGCTCAACATAGGGGCCACCGTGGTATCCGGGTCGATCGGCGGTCATTGCTGTTGCGTGCTCACAATTTACATATATGTAAACTATTTGCCGATAACCATCGGTTCCTCTTATTATTAGCTAAATACCTTTACAGAAGAGGTCAAGAGGCCAGAACAAGTACTTGAATTGTTTACAGTGTGGGAAACAGCACGAAACACTTCTCGTATGGATGAGCAATCACGCACAAGTTTAAAAAGGCTCATTTGTGTAATTGTGTATTGAATCTCTTAGTTTACTAGTAAGTTACGATTATTATCATTACCCTATATTTTTACAATTTGTTACTGTATTTAGTGAGGTTTTAGAAAAATCGATTTTGAAATCCAGAGTTGCAGTCTTAATACAATTGTCACGGTAACCAGTACTGATTTTTAAGTCTGAAACAACATTTCAACGTCTACGGACAAGTATCTCAAAGTCTGCTATGATTTAAACTACAGTTCTAAGGTCTATTTTTAATATGGTTCAGTAAATAGTGCTTTACATTTGTTCTAGCTGCAACTTGTTTCTATGGATATTTACCGTGTATCACTTCATAAAATACACATAGAGACCCCTACTCACACTCATACACTCGCGCACACCCTCCCAACACACGGCAGTGTGCTATCTATCTATTATTTTTTATTTTATTAAACCTTGTTTAACGAGGGTAGCCTGGTAAGCTTCAGTAAAGATGCTTATCTTCCCCAGGGCCCTCAAATGAACATAAAAACTGATACAAAGCAGAACAACATGAAACATGACAAACAAAGCTAGAACAATACAATGCACAGAAAAAAGTGGCCAGGAGTCACCACCTGCACACAGGAGGAAAAAAAATGCACAATCACACTAGATAACAAAAACAAATTTAACAAGAAAACTAAAACTTACAAACACAAAAAATTATACCCAATAAGCTTTCAGGTAGGCAGTTTTAAAACTGCTTAATGAGTTACTAGATCTTATATTTAAATCGACATTATTCCACTGATTGGCACTATTTACAGTAAAGCCTTTTCGATAAAAATCCTTATTTGTTGCAGGAACCACTAACAATTTTTGCATCTTGGATCTTGTAACTCTTTTATGATCAATTTCGGTAAAAAAAACTTGTCATATATTGCGGTGCAAGATTATTTAAACATTTAAAAACCATACAAACATTCTTATAAACTATTCTATCTAGTAATGGCATTATATGCATTGTTTAAAAAAATGCTCGACGGTCGAAGCATTATACCTTGCATCACACATCACTCTGATAGCACGTTTCTGAATCTTATGCAACCTTTTCATAAACGGTGATGCTCCCCATAAATGACAACAGTAATCCAAGTGTGGTAAAATACAGCTATAATAAAAAAGTTTTCTTATATTCATAGGTAAAAACTGTCTTATTCTCTTGAGCAGAGCAATATTACTATTTACTTTTTTAAAAATCTTGTCACAGTGCTGCTTCCATGACAGATTTTCATCGACAAGCGTACCAAGAATCTTTTCACAGTGTACTGCTTGCAATTCCGTTTCACCAAGATTACAGTCTAAAGTTTGTTTATTCAAATGTCTACGTCTTTGTTGCGTTGTTACAATCATTGTCTTTGTCTTGTCACAATTAATGGCCATTCTATTATTCTTACACCAATTATGAACATTATTTAAGTCAGAGTTCAAAGTTGTCTCAATTTCTTGAATACATTTTGCACTGGTAGTTATGGTTGAATCATCTGCGTACATGTCAATGTTATTATCAATATAAAGTGGCAAATCATTTATGTAAATGATGACAAATAAAGGCCCAAGTATACTACCTTGGGGAACGCCAGTCAAAATATGTTGCTTTGTAGAGTAAAAATTTCTAAATTGAACCAATTGCATGCGATTTTGTAGGTTAGATTTAAACCACCGAAGAGATTTACCATCACACCTGTAAATTGATAATTTTTCTACCAATACACTATGATCAACCAGATCAAAAGCTTTCTTAAGATCCAAAAACACTACTCCATTAATATTTCCATTATCTATAGCTTTTAGTACGGTGTGTAAATGTTAAACCCTATGGTCTTAGTGATCACTACCCGATTAGTATCTATCTATCTATCTATCTATCTATCTATCTATCTATCTATCTATCTATCTATCTATCTATCTATCTATCTATCCATCTATCTATCTATCTATCTATCTATCTATCTATCTATCTATCTATCTATCTATCTATCTATCTATCTGTCTATCTGTTTATCTGTCTGTCTGTTTGTCTGTCTGTCTGCCTGCCTGCCTGTCCCCCTCTCTCTCATTATGTAGGTCATTTCCTACCCATGACCGGTTTAATTAGTCAAGTATACTCTAGAACGTTCTTAGAAGGTCATGTTAACTACAAGTAAAGATAATTTTAGAAACGTAATTAGCATATCAATGGAAAATCTAGAATTTTTAAGTGTTCTCTGTTTAAATACAGGGGCGGTACGATAGACTTCAGTAGTTCACTTCAAGAACTTCACGTGGATTTTTGCACTGTGAACTTTGCACGGTTCAGACCTATATCAAGCATATAGCCAGGGAACTCACTTCTTCACTCAGTGTCTACCTGGACTCAACTCCCTAGAAACTGTAATATTTGTGCTCTTTTGTAACTCATCCTACACTTAGTTATGAGTTTTAATATTCATTATAAAGATAACCGGTGACTTCACTGCCTTTTTCTGTCGTAACAATGTAACAGAGGTATGCTAGAAGCAGAGCGTTATGAATAAAAATGCAAATTACTTCATGTGCAAAGTAAGTATAACTATATGTAATCCAGAAGTATTACGAATACATTGACCGACAGAAGACAAACATTTAATAAACAAACGAATAAGTTACTGGAAAAATTGCCAAAAGTTGTGTAAAACGGTTGGTTGATAAAGCAATTCTCCGAAGGTCTTTTCAACGTGAAGTCTGAAACTGCTTACCGGATTTATTGCGTACACTTGCCTTCATGATGCAAAGAAGTATCAGTGATGCTGATTTATCCTCATTGACTGACCTCCGTGCGATATCTCAGCATCTTTCCAGAACTCATGACCACACAGCAACTTCCCACTGTTTATCTGATGATAAACGGAGGAAGTATACTTTTATTATCGTGGCATTCCAACTGAAAAACCACATCAGTTCCTGTTTTAAAACAAAAATAATATTTTTTGCGATAACTTGGAATAATTTATACCCATTTTATAAAGCCGCTAAGAGCTCGTTGCAAATAAGATGAAAACGTTTTTGTAATGTGCAGGAAACATTCAGCGACTTCTAAGAAAACTCATAACATCCATTTGGAAGTACCTTGTTGGATAAATTTAAGTGAGTCACATAATTCCTCAGAACTGCACCACACACTCCAGAATAGAAACTTCCAAAGTCACAAGCCGTAGCTTACTAGCACATTTGCGTGTAGCGTTGCTTGGATAGTCGACGAAGGCCCGGGATCGGAGTGTGAGGCCCAAAGCCGAACCTCTGTACTAGAGTAAAAAAGAGAAGGTATAGCATAAACCAGATATGAACTGAAAATGCTCACATGTTTCATTATATATTGCATTTAAGTGCAAATTTGAACCTTTGCCACATGTTTGCAACTTCATTGAAAGTGTTATGATCAACATAATTAACAATATTCACCACAGATCAATTCTAAAGGTCATTAAGTAGTCAAATAGGTAATAAGCTGAAATTAAAAAAAAATATTTCTTTGAGTACTGTCATTGTATCACTACTTAACATAGCACGTGTAATTACCTTTGGTCAAGTCCTTCAAGCTATATATGCCAAACTGTGAAAGCTCATTAGATATGCAAATTATACATTCTCTGATATGAAATTGCGAAATGACTTTCGATATTGTTTTAACCTGGTAAAATATCAATGTATATAGCATAATTGGCCAACTTTGATCAAGTAAATCCCAGTATATATCCCTAATTGGGAAAGTTTATTAAATATGCAAATTAGGAATTGGCTGAAATAAAATGTTAATGACTTTAAATAATGTTTTATCATAGTATATTTAATGTACATAGCAAGTTTCGTCAATTTTGGTCTAGTCAATACAGATAAATATCCCTAATTAAGACTGTTCATTAAAAATTCAAATTAGAAATTGCCTGAAGTAAAAATGCTTAATGACTTTCAATAATGTTGTATTGTAGTATCTTAAATATATGTAGCAAGATTCATCAACTTTGGTCGAGTCATTTCAGATATATATCCCTAATTAGAAACGGTCATTACATATCCAAATAGGGAATTGGCTGAAGTAAAACTAATTAATGACTTTCAATAATGTTATATCATAGTACCTTCAATGTACATAGAAAGTATCATCAACTTTGGTCGAGTCAATTCATATATATATAACTAATTAGGCAAGTTCATTAAATATGCAAATAAGGAATTGGCTGCAGTAAAATGCTTAATGACTTTCAAAAATGTTGTATTATAGTGTTTTTAATGTAAATAACAAGTTTCATTTATTTTGGTCAAGTCAATTCAAATATAAATCCCTAATTTCAAAAGTTTATTTAATATGCAAATTTGGAGTTGGATAAAATAAAAATGCTTAATGACTTTCAAGAATATTGTAACATAGTATCTGCAATATATGTAGCAAGTTTCATCAACTTTGGTCTAGTGAATTCAGATATATATCCCTAATTACGAAAGTCCATTAAATATGCATATTAGGAATTGCCTGAAGTAAAAATGCTTAATGACTTTCAATAATGTTAATATCATAGTATCTTTAATATACATACCAAGTTTCGTCAATTTAAATCTAGCCAATTCAGATATATATCCCTGATTAGGAGAGTTCATTAAATATGCAAATTAGCAAACATCTTTCATATCAACCCTTAATATCTTTCACGGCTGATACATTTTGTTGTGATCAACATTTGTAGCAAATCTCCTCAGATTGTGTTCAATCATTCTCAATGTATATCCGTTTTTTCTAAAATCATTGATTATGCAAATGAGCAAAAAGTAAGCAGGCCACACCTGCCAAAAATTAATAAGTTTTTGCCATTGCAAACTGAATTTTATTCTGATCTGTGGAGCAGGTTTTAAGATGTAGAGCACACAGACAGACAGACAGACAGACAGACAGACATCGCTGCGACATATGCTCACGTGTGTGAACACGTGAGCAAAAAATCGGTCCGAACCCCTCAAAAAACAAAACAAAACAACAACAATAAAGCATCTGCCCTAAAAAAACAACAACATCGGACGATCGAAAATACCTTCAAAAGTTCCTCAAATGTCCAAGGAAAGCTGCACGCATCTGTGATCTGATGGTGTATTTTGTTTGAAAACCTACAGCATCATCATGGAAGATGTATCGACATATTTCCCCCAACTGAAGTGTTCAGGCTTTTAACGTTGCCTCTTGTGAAATCGATATCATGGTAACCGCTCTCATATAATTCCCAAAACTACACTTGAATGATGAAGTGTTCTGATCTCCAGTCATAGTTTTCAACTTTAAGGAACAATTTCTTCCATTCAGTGTACGGCGGCTTTATCATGCTATATTGCTGTATGTGCAAAAGTTCTAGTTGGTTCATTGCCTGATCGTGTTGGTTGTGGACCGATGTACAGGCCCCAAAGTTGACTGATGTAGTCTTTGTAGCTCTGCATGGCCCGTGATAGCGCTGTTTAAAGGCCTCCCATCACAGGCCTATAGCTGGTAACACACAACCCTGCCACGCAGATCTGTAGTCTTTGTAACTCTCGAAGTAGAGTTTGAGAAATTTCGATGATTTCATAGCGAGTATATGGCGCCATTGTTCAGGATGTTCTTTTCCCGCCGACCGACACCAAACTCAAAGTATTAACGAAATGGTTCGAAGGGCGCTATATGAAAATGTCAGTGTTAAAATAAACACGGCCATTCTATATTAAAATTTGTAATCACACAACATCAACTGCGTACCCGTTCAAGCCATTCTGGAGTTAATATTTTGTCGAAAACTGTCGTAACTGGCGTCTTCCGTACAACATACAACGTCTATATGAGATCTACTGCTTCAGCCTACCGTTCCCCTTTGGGTTCGCAGTTAGTATGGAAAATGTTTTGTCAGCTTGAATGTCATGATCCTGAAAACACTCTACATGCTTACAAAGTTTTCAAATTTGAAAGGGTGACACGTAAACTGGCACGACGAAATGATCCTTAAGTTTCAAGAATCCTATGTGACTCCCTTGTTTCCCAGATGCCCCACTGACATCGTTTAGGCTGCGTTCACAAATAACGATGAGGTGGAGGGGTGGACTTGAGAAATCGCAATTGAAATATTATTTTTTATCCCTCTCAATACCCTTTAAAAATTTTCAAGTTCCCCCCTGTCTATATGATCAATTTCACAAGTCCCCCAATTATCACACTGTCGCATATTCACAAGGGATGCACGCAAAATAAAATTAGACATATATTATCACATACACAAGCCAAGTTTGTCGTCTCCGAAAAAAAATACAGGATTTATTGTCTGGTCGTTCTTCGTCACGACAACCTGCGTCTATGTCATCAATTTTGGTGCATCGGAACTTTTTTTGCATCGATCTTCTATGTGCTTGTCAATATAAACAAACAACATGACAACTCGTATTTCTCCTACGATCAAAATGTGACAGACGTAAAAACATCGTATAAATTAGTCATGATTATTAGAGTCTGACAAATTACATCCACTTGGCAAATTTGAGTCCTAGTACTTTCGTTTTGTCGCCAATATTGGGTTTTTAGTCCTACAGACCCCGCTGCCGCCTGAACTTTCGACGCACTGTGTACTTTTATGCGGTAGCCATATTGTTTTCACTGCAAATGGGCAACAAGACGGTGCAAAATGCGGTGTTCAGGCTTCCAAACGTCATGTAATGAAATATACATTTTCATAGACTACGACAATAATAATCCGAACAATGAAAACACAGGAGTGTATATATTTAAGAAACAACGAACTCGACGCTTGTCGCATTACCCGTGGGTCCGTAAAGCATTGTAACCATGTCGGGCGAGACGGTACACAGATCGCGACGTTGAGATTCACACGATTTTTGTTTTCGAGAAAAAGCATAACTTTGTCTGAGGTAAATTTCTACGCCTATGCATGCAATCTTTAAAATGATGTTTTGTATTGCGGAGATACGTGTAGACCTAAAGGTTGTCTGGCTTTTGCTCTGTACATGAACGTGAATTTCGTGTTCCTCACCGTCAGCGACGGACGACTAGAAATGATTGAAAACTCGCCCATGGCGTATTGAACACGATTGGAACTAATTTGGGATAATTGGATTTTCGTACTTTTCAAATTTCTAAAAAGTGTGTTCGGTGCCATAAAGCTGAATGTTGCAATATAACAAAGTACTCATAAAAACAAGTGTGTAACTGAAAAGGAAAAGCAGATGACATTACATTTGCAGATAATGTCGAAATCACTTCACCATCCAATCGTGTTATTGATATTTTTCGTAAAGTAGTTCATAAGTTCAAACGCGGACTTGTTACCGAAAATTTCTTGTACTTGCAAATATTTATACGAATTCTTAGCGAGTGCATGTGATAACTATATCATTCCCTAATATTTTTTTCTACGTTCAGCCAAAGAAGATCTTTTTTCTTGGCGCCTATGGTTCATCTCGGAAAATGCTCGTTACATAACGACGGCGTTACCACTCGTCTTGCACTCGTGGTGACAAGGTCATTACGTCACCCGTATTTTCCTTCGCTGAACGAAGAAAAATATAAAGGAATAATATCTAAATAAATCTGAGTTAGGATCTAATATTACTGTATAAGATATAGTGATAAGGATAACATGCGGTCAAGTGATAGTTTGATCCTTAATTATAAGAATGAAAGGTCACATCTTCTCTGAAGAATTCAACTTCGACCAAATGGTAATAGGGCCGTTCGCGATTTCAGGTTTGTTACCAATTAGCATACGCGATACATCGTACACTACTGCTTGAAATTCGAACAGATTTTATTGTTGCATGCGTGGCTGTTGTTGCAGCTTGTAGTCTGTGTCATAAATTAGAGTGACTTTTAGTGTCCATTGTATCACTAGCGGGTAATTATATTTTCGTCTTTCTTTCTGAAAATGCGGCCAAATATTCATTGTTGCGCATTAATGAAAGAAAAATGGCGTCATTTGCGATTAGTGCTGTTCCCTTCGAGGCAAACTCAGTCTGGTAGTAACAAACAATTGTATGTTATGTCGCAAACAAGGCTAAGGTGGTGTTTATTAATCTGCACGTTCTATCGACTTTAGTGGCGTCATGCAAAACTTGTTTCTTACCTGCTTTAAACTGAGCTTTAGGTTCCAAGTTTGACCTCAGGCCGTATTTCCTCTTATTTAATTTCCATTAGTGAATCAACAATAGAAAGGAGACGTCGGTCATGACTTTGCTCATGTCTCTATGGCGACCATACATTTAGGTCACGCAACAGACCGCGTTTCTACGGTGTACATATTGTGTCATTGTGTCCTTTAATGGTACGAAGGTCACCCGGGTCATCTCGACAAGGATCAACGTCACTTTGACTCTTTTGTACTGAGCACACTACAACATTTTTGTTCGCTAAGTTACGCCTCCCCCCTAAAATATATATTTTAGACTGTGAATAGATCGCATCGAATTCAGTAACATAATTCTGATAAAATTACCTCTACAGTTCAAACTTTAGAGTTACATGGGTTGATATCACTGTAGACTCTCTAGTAATGTCTCTACTTTGGTATCGTACGTCTGTTGTGAATTTCAAATGTGTTCCTTCGTGAAAATACTTGTGTCGTTTACAGAAATTGGTCCGTGTTGAAGTCGCTGAAGTCGCTATGAGTGAGCGTACAAAACAAACAAAGAAACAACAAACTCTCAAGGCATATTGCTCATTGACTAAAATTATGACATTGGGTTGAGTTAACCGTCACATACAAAAGGTAGAAAAGCTTTTTCTGGACACTGATCCATCTTTTAGAAGTATATTCTGATGTACCTGTCTTGACCTGAGTACAGTCAAAATTGATACTACAATGTGGGTTCAAGATTCTTTTGCAAATCAAACTTCAACAATGAGCCAGCAACAAGAACCAAATGAGCAAAATAAGTTTTCATCGCGTAGGTATGAGTCCCTTTATTGTTACTTCTGCAACAAGGTCAGCGTTCAAGCTTGGATATCTGAACTACCGATAAGAATAGAAAAGAAACAAAGAAACCAAACAAGTAACAAACTGTTCTAATTTTGTTCCGATATGCGGGCCACTTGGCTACTTTGGCCATAAATACTTTGAGTACCAAGGACGCTGATGGAGAAAACAAAAGGAAAAAGATTATTGTGTTTGACAGATTAACGATTACGTGACGTGCCAATGTTTAATTGGAGTTTTCAGACGAAATTTACATACAATGGAATTATTCCTTTGAAGAAGAAATCAAGCCGCCAATTTTTATTAGAACCACCGCCTTGTCACGACAAGCTGACAGAACCACAAGCTTGTCTGTTAAACTTTCACACTGGATTATACAGACTGATCGATTGTTTTGCTATCCTGTTAGTCTCCCACGACGGTTCTTTGAATCAGGTGAGTTACTCAAAAAGTGACAGTATTATTATATTCTCTCTTTATTTTTCATGGTTTTTAGACTTTTAAACGTGCACGTAATAGTCTAGCGTCTGGTCGAACCAACATTTCTATCAGATTTTTATTCAGGACAATTTCTTGCCATATGACCAATTTTTCCAAATGTATAACATGCAGCAGAAGACTTTGACTTCACGCAACTTTGGAATGAGCTTCTAGACTTCTTTCCCTCACCTGTCTTCTGCTAATTTTTATTGTTAAAACTTTTAAACTTCTCCTTCTACTCAGTCTGATGGCGAACGGCGCCAGTGTGAGCAGACAGTTACGTATGTCCAAATTTTATTAAATTCTTTAACAGTTGCGGGACCCCTTTCCTCAAGTCTTTTGCATTTGTCTATGTAAGCCCTCGACTATTTGTTCCACTAATAGATCACACACTTGTCCATACTTTTCTTCGCCACTCAAAGGACAGGACCCCACTTGTTTTCATCCAGCGGTCAAAGATATCGGCAACTATATGACATCATATACAAAATGTCTCTCCGTCTTTGTGTTTGCGAGCTCTAAATTTAACTCTGTATAATTCTCTCGTAAGCTCATACTTTATAAGTATAGCAACCTTGACCTTACCATAGTTTTGGATCTCCTTCTTCAACCTAGAGTATGCCTCCTAGGCCTTACCGACTAGAGTCGGTGCTAAAGTCTTCGGCCACTGAAGGGCCTTCGAGCCAATTGTAATTTCGAGCTAGTCTCTCAGACCCACGTATACATATGTGTCAACATTGCCGCCTTCCTTGAGCTAAGGGAATTTAGGAGTGCAGTCATTGAACTCTAAATGACCACCGTCATGCGATCGTTCCTTCATTTCATTTCAATTTCTTTCATTTTAAAATCATGTTCGCGCTTTTCTCTTTCTGCATTGATAGGCATTCGCTCAAATTGTAAACGCTGCGTATTGTTTGCCTGCTATTGTTGAAACAGTTCCAGTGTGAGCAGAAGACTTTCGTTTAGATGCAAAGGACTTTTTTTTTGTATTCCTTTTCACTTCAATATGTTACAGGGCCAAAATTATCATGTTCGCGCTTTTCTCTTTCTGCTTTGATAGGCATTCGCTCAATTCACTTCAATATGTTACAGGGCCAAAATTATCATAAGGCTTTTGCTTAACTTTCTGTTCATCTTTGACTTCTTACATATTGAGAAACTAACTTCAGTGTCAGACGTCTCATTCGATAGAACACTCACACACGACAGTTTAGTACCTGATATACACTCACGTGTTTGTACCATCTCCCTTAGAATGTAATGATATCAACCATCTGTTTCTCTGGTCCCCACTCAAACTAGCAATGATTGAAAATGATAAGAGCTAATTTCTTAATCAAATGCGAGTATTTTCTGCGGCTCTTTTGGCTTTATGGTAGCCGCAAATTCAAAGTTGCACACTGGCAAAATTACAAGAATTCAAAATGAACTGACATACAATTTACAAAGATGCTTAATCAACGGGCTTTCATCAAATAAGAATAGGCTATCTTTAGATCATTAAGATATTGTTTCAACAAGTTTTAGATGACTTACAGTATCTTTTTGGTCAACAGAATGTACCTTCCCGCGCAAACTGAAAGATTAATGAACAGTGAAACACAGGATTGTGAAAATTTTTAAGAGTCATGTAAAGTCACTGAGTTCTTAACAAACCCATTTCCTTACAGTGACGGTGTCCACGCTTAAGTTCAATTAAGTTCAACTCACACAAATGTTCATTTGATTTCATAACTGTTCACTGTTGACAGATCTAGAGTTGATATAGGTTTCTCTTCTACTGACCGGCTTTTTCTCCAACGACGCCTTCTCCCTTGCACGTGGCTCTCGACAATGCTGACACTTCAACATCAAACTGCACTGGCTTAACAGTTCCGCCCGCACTGTAGCAACTTCTGACCCAGTATTAAGTTTATCAACCAATTGAGTTCTGCTTTCCTAAAACCATATTTCAGTGTCCGAAGAGCTCTGCATTGCTGGCACACACAGAAACAGACCAGCCATCTTTGCCACTGCAGATAAAACATCAAAAGTTTTCCAGTTTTCTTCAGCAAATATTTAACTTGCTGCCCGTCTCAATGTCAGATTACCACAACAACCAGTAGTGTTCGTTCAGAGTCCTGCAGCCTTTAGTAGCACACAGGTATTCGTTAAAGTTCTCAGCATATGTCCTACATGTCCTACACGGCTCATACAGTTACTAGGTACTCACAGTTATGTTGCTTCTTACACTATCCTTTTCTCAGAGTCCGTCTTGAGAAAATGAATTATAATTCCAATAGCTGGCACAAATGTGACACGACCAGGGTTATGACGGTATTGTGACGATCACTAGGTAAATGGGTGAACGGAAGACTTTTATTTCACTTCACACTATGCTACAGTACATAGGCTGAACACTAGCTTGATGCCAGCTTGAGACTAACTGGAAGACGTAAGCAATAAAGCACACCTACTGACGTTATATCAACAGATTTGACCAGTTCACGCCATATGTGCGCGAGCGATAGTGAGTGCATGTATGAAGTGAACTGGTCAAAACCGAGTACTATATCTCGAACATACAACAGTTCTTTTCATATCTCAACCGATCAAATCACTTCATTTTTGCCATCAATATACTGGTATGATCGTGGGTCAAGACACATGGCCTCAGGAATAGTAATGACTGCTGCTGAATAATAATGACATAGCATTACGTCTCAGTGTACTTTGCCTGATGCACAACAAAACAGCTCATAGTGCTCTACGTGTATTCACATGCTAGACCAATAGATTATTGGACAGAGTGGTCGCGGTGAGTGAAGCCTCATTTACTTCTTATTGTCTAAGATCTGAATTAAAACATATCTGAAAGCAAACATTGAAAACATGCTTCTTTTATGAGCGAGAAAGGAGTCTTGCTCCGAACGGAGGCTAGAGTGCAGAAATAATTTTTCACAACAAATTTCCATCAACCCCTTCAAAAGGTTGAATGATCATTACCTAATAGCATTGATTGTTTCGGAGCTTTAAATATATATATCCTTGTGTTAGATGAATCATGGAAACATTGGTAGCCCTATTGATGTAAAACATAGACAGTAGGAGCGAGATTAGCGTCTACCGGGTATGAAACAACACATGTATTGTACTGTCGGGATTACAGGTAAAAACTATGTAGAGTTCATACAGAGGTGAAGTTAATGTAATAAAGTCTATTTATGATGTGTGTTTATTTATAATGCCTTTATAGCTTACACGAATCCGACCTAAGGTCTGACCTTTTTTGTTAGTTTTGCATTTCCAATGAGTTGGCAACGGCATTTTACCCAGACATACTGAAATCCTGTACGTTTGATTTATTTACGTGACGCCCACTTTTAAAACTCACACCACCTATCCATTTAATCGCCTGATTTCTTTCCTAGATTAACGATGAACTTTGAACAAATCTTTGTCGAGGTACCTACTAAATAGTACAGTGAAGCTGCAACATTGCATTCATGTGGGGAAGCACATAAAGTACTTCTAATTCTGAGACTCGTATAATCTCTTCAAAATACTCAGATATCAAACTTTAGGGAGCGTTCAGTTATTACGGCCGGGGGTTGACACAGCCGCGTAGGATGTGTACAGGTACAAGGAGATTGCGACAGGCTTGCAGAGCTGACAAAGCTCAAACCAAACGCTGTAAATGCCAGGTTTGTATTGTCAAGTCAATAGTGTATGCCTAACCAAGTCTTACTACGCTTTATCTCGGCACATAACCACAAAGGCTATGATCAAACATACAAGCAATGACTAAATGCTCACATACCTTGTATTGTGACTTTAAACTAAAAATGACGGTTTTATGAGCTGTACAATTTTCAGACTTGACAACAGCTTAACACATACAACAACGTTCGCACAGCAAGAAGAAGAGGTATGAACACTCATGTACACACATGGTCGCGCAATGAATTATTTTACTAAAAGGTATCTGCTTTGGACCGAACATCATAGGTTGTGAATGTATTTGTATACAGACAGTCATTGCACATAATATCACATCATGTATTAACTGTCACCGTTTTAGAAAACAACCTAAACGGACGGTATCTGTATCTGTAGCCAGGACAACTTTGACACGGAACAGCCACATACGTTGTACACACAAACCTTACAGACACTTAGTGTTTTAAGTGATGAAGAGTTATATTCAACTTTACATATATGTATATCATATATAAATATATATATATTTTCTATTCGTTTTTATGGTTTTCTTTTTTACGTATTTCTACTTACTCGTAATGTATCTATTTAGTTATATATTTATTTATGTAGTTGTTCTTTTATTCACTTAGTTACTTTGTTACAATTAGGTTACTTTGCAGTCCAGCTACTTTCGTGTTACACTACCCTCGATATACTTCAGTTTTCTTGTTTCTTCTTCTTTTTCTTGCTTTAACATCAAATAGCTTTGGGAACGGACTAGACTAGCATTTGCTATTTTCCGTTTCCGTTTACCTTTTATCACAGCACAACTAAGATGTACATTCATTACTGAATTGTAATATTAATATGATTAAGGGCAATACAGATTATTATCATTATTATTATTATTACACTACGCAGAGCTGCATGATTACGTTGTTGGCAATGTCGGTATGCCATCATTGCAGCAATGAAGTTATACTTACCTCAGCACACATATTCATGTAAAGTGTACATGCACTGACTGCAAGCTTCTCTTATATCATTACTACAGTCATGATAATGTGTGACACACGACAACTTCCGACATGTATCAGACATTAAAGGAAATACGGTAATTACGGTTTTGTGACCATGGTTCCGAAACCCTCCAGTAATCGTTCTATTTTCTTCTATTGCCTCATTCTTCCTCTTCTTTCGCCTCATAAATGCAACTGCCATGCAAACACCGTTGCACCGAGAGACTTCAAATTTGGCACATAGGTAAAACTCCGCGCAAGTAATTTTATGATCACATGACCATAACAATATGTCACGTGACCTGGCGCCGATTTTGAATTTAAACTTTAAAATTGAACTCATTTGCATAAAAATTAATTAATCAAAAGTTTGTTCTTGTTCTACGTCTTTGTAGACAATAGGGCTAGATCAGGTCAATAGGCCCTGCCGATTTTGAGAAGAAGATTTTAAGGTATTATTTTCACATTTTCAGTGACCTTTGACCTCCCCATTACCTATGCAGCTATAAGCTATATGTCAATGCCTTATCCAGCCTTTGTAAGAGTCCGAGAATGCTAGTGTCTATTGGACAATGACCAGCAGGGAACCAAATTGCACACCACAATTTCGGGAATTTTACTTGACCTTTGACCTTGGCATCTTCCTGCAACTCATTTATTTTGCACATATCTAATATTTGGCTTGCTAATAGAGCTGGGAGTCTGATTTTTGGTACATAAGGATAACTATTGGAGCAAAGATTTTCAACAAAATGTCACTTTACCAGCCTCTTTCTGTGTCTCATTATTATGCACATACCTAATTCTGAGATTAATAATATAGCTGGAGATCGGATTTTTGGTACACAGGGATAACTATGGGATAAAATTGTTTTTGACAAAATGTCACATGACTTTGATGACTTTTGACCTCAAACATGTCCATACTTAGTAACTACACGTGCTACACCCTACATATTTGGTGTGATGGAAGGCCTTGTGACGTCACATACTCTGTCTCATTTATTAAGCACATATTTAATTCTAAGCTAGCTGATAGACCTAG
The DNA here is from genome assembly GCA_001465055.1 of Ptychodera flava. Lineage (NCBI taxonomy): Eukaryota > Metazoa > Hemichordata > Enteropneusta > Ptychoderidae > Ptychodera > Ptychodera flava. The sequence goes on along the minus strand of LD359259.1, from coordinate 142,570 downwards.
AGATCTGATTTTTGTTACATGGGGATAACTATGGGAAGAATTTTTTTTGACAAAATGTCAGGTGACAAGGATGACCTTTGACCTCGATTTCACAAATATACCCATAGCTCATCAGATATGTGCATACCTATTTCTATTATTGCCCCTGTGCACGAAGATGTCTCGAAATCCAGAGAGTACAATGGGGGAAGTAGTTGGCCGAGATCAGCCAGCAGGAAAAGCAAGAGGAAGCAAAGAAAACGACCCACAGAGTCGGTGTGGCTCTCCTGAGAGTGGTCCTGAGGCACCGGAGGCTGCATTTTGTCGGACTTGGTACAATGATTTTTACATTCTCCCAGCGTTGGTTTGGGTAGTTTGACAGCCCTAGGCTTGGTCTACTCAAAACGTAAGCACGCTTGTCCCCCAGCCCATCCGTTGGCCATGACACGGCAGCAGACCAAGGGGACCTCCTCCTTTTGCTCCTGCTCCACGGCATTCTCTTTACAAAATGGAATAATTTATGGAGGCTGCCTGTAAATTTTTATATTTACATATTGATGACGCGAGGGACACCAATACCTTTGTAACCACTTTCCTTGCAGGGCTGACTGTTGTTTACTCGATGGGCGCAGGGAAAAAACACTGAACACAGAGATTGGCGACCCCAATAAACTCGCCTTGAACAGAATCCTCAAGCTTGGGGAGCTGTTGCAGCGGCTATTGCAACAAAAGACGTGCTTCAGTAGAGAAATATTATTCCGAAAGATGCCAACTTTTGAGCGCTAATCAAAGCAGTGGAAGTTAGGATGACAGTTGTTTGGGTGATTCTCATTGCAACCGCTTTCAACGCAACTTTCTTGCCAATGGGAAGCCTTCGAAGCTCAAAGGTACGACAGGGCATTGGAGAAATTCAAGCGAGACAGAGAGGTGTACATAGAGCAGACGCAGCATATCCAAAACTAGAAAGACAGTCAAAGAGCCACGAACACGAGGCCACAAAAGAGAGCTGTCTTTGACGAATGAAGTCTTGAAGCCCTAGTTTCAAGAGTACTACACGCATAGCGCTGGACAGAAAAATGGGAATTGATCTATGTCATGAAAGGCCTTGTCGGCAGCCTCGAGGTGTTTCTCATTTCACCGGGGCAAGCTGCTTGCTGCTGGACTTGCTGCAAACTTGCCGTTAGACTTGCTGTGTTTCTCTCTGTCTCTCAAGCGCAAGACTCATGCAAACAGTTGTGTTTGAGAGTGGCTGGCTTGTTGTCTTTGAAGACATTCAATGTCACTGGCTGTATTTGGAAAGGCTGTCTTCAGGCAACTTGCTGCTGAACTTGCCATATTTCTCTTCTTCTCTCAAGAGTAAGGCACTGGCAGATGGCTGTGTGAGACGGTCCAGCCATCTTTTTCGGGGGTAGCTGCCGGCGCTTGACAGCAAGTTTAACTGCTTGAATATCTCGCAATTAAGTCTCAAATGGCCAACAGAAAGAAGACAGCAAAGTTGTCTAACATCTACTTCAGCCCATGAGGCTACTGAAAAGGGTTTGCAGCCATCAAGAAGCTGGCTTCAGCTGCTAGGGTCCATGAAGATGTGGCCCGAGTGTGGTTACTTCAGCAAGCCATCTGACAGGTCTATTTGCCAGCTCCATGGTACATTCTGCGGCCAAAACTCGACGTTGGCGCACCAAAGGAGGTCAACAAGACCGACCTCCTGTTTCTGCCAAACGATAAGGTAGGTGGGCAAGCACAATATTAGTATGCTTTAACTGTCTTCGACGTCGCTTTCCACATCAAGGCTACTGTTGTCAATGTCCACACCAGCAATGTCCTGCAGAATGATCGCCCTCTTGAGGACATTTTCCAGTCGGGCCACATCACCAACTGTGGCACCAGTGGCATGAACTCTCTCCTTCCACTCCCGTATTTCCAGGCACCGTGGAGTTTTGAGCTCCTGGCCCCTCAAGGCACCTTCAAAGCGCTCCATGACGAGCTAGGCCACACAGTTGAAGTTACCCTTTCATAGTGAGGCGAGGTTGGCAGGGCCTGGATTTCTTAGGGGGTAGAGCCCATACACGACCATGGTTACTTGGTAGGCATGGTGATATTAAACTTTATTGATCTCAATCAGTACAGCAGGCTTTGTGCCCTGAGTGATAACAATGATGGTCTGCCCTTCCTTCTTTTCGGCACAGACTTGGTCGACTTTTCTTTGACAGACCAGTTTCCTATGTTTACCTCATGCAGGAACTTGATTTTCAGAATGAACTCACCCTTTGGTCTATCATGGTAGCGTTCAGTTCCACCACGGCATTGACATACCTTCCATCTTTAATCTCAATGCGGTCCTGATCCACTTTTCCACCCATCAGGTAGAGAAAACCGTGGTGGCACCATCGATCTCAACTCGGCTTTGGTATCATCAAAGGCCAGAACCCACTCATCATCAGGTCGGGGCCTTCAAAGCTCATACATACATACATACATACATACATACATACATTACATACATACATACATACATACATACATACATACATACATACATACATACATGCATACATACATACATACATACATACATACATGCATGCATGCATGCATGCATGCATGCATGCACGCACGCACGCACGCACGCACGCACGCACGCACGCACGCACGCACACACACACACACACACACACACATACATACATACATGCATACATACATACATACATACATACATACATACATACTCAGGGGGTAAATACTATATTTTGAGGGGGCTGGGAGCCTCCATTTGCTAAATTGTGGGGTCCGTTCGCCCTCCCCGGTGCTCCTGTTTGCGACATGAGTGACTTTTGAATTATTTCTCTTTATTGCACCCTTAGGCAATACAATTAAATATCCCCCACATCAATCTAGATAATGTTTTAATCGTGTATCAAACTATGAATAATCGCAACAAGTAGCTGACTGTTCTAGAAAACTGGCGATGTTACTTTTGGGGATGAATCGTAGCACATAGTAAATAACTATTTTACTTGATCTTACAATGGTATTCCTTTACCTCAAAAAAGCTATGATTGCAAGCTATATTGCAAAACTTTGAAAAATTCTGGTTGTATCTCTATCGATTTGTCGCATGAAGATATGGATGAAGCCAGCCACCACAACGTGCCCAATCAAGTAGGGCGGACTATACATGTCCTGAAACCACACACAATGTTATTTCTGACTTCGCACGCTGAAAGATGCTTAACACTTGTTTTTTTTTACAAGAAAATTAAGATCATAGGCCATAATTTGTCCCGAAAACAAAATTGCAATTTTAGTTATGATAGTCCAATCGACATATTTTTAATTGCAGATAAAGAAGTATATCGTATATTTGTGTGGAAAAGGGCACAAGAAATACGACAATCAACATGTCTATAACGTAAGTGTCTTGATTGGTATATTTGCGGAAGAATTTCATACAATCAACTACTGTTTGGAAAAGACAACAATTAATCAATATTCCTGGTTACATTTTTTATCATTTTAGGCATACAACGAATCAACAAAAGTTGACGGAGGTATTCTATGATTTTCCTTTTGGTCTATTTTAATTAGCGCTTGAACAAACATGTGAATTTTCAATACATTCCACTTTTGCCCTCCTCTTTTAACCCGAAATCTCACATTAAAGTACAAATCTTTACCGCATTGTTATTCGAACCGAATTCCAGGACAAGGCCCTTGGTTATTTTGGAAGGAGCTGCTGCGGAATATGAAAAAAAGTTCGAACGAAGCGAATCCAGACGTCAATGAAAATCTGGAAGAATTTCTTACTGCAGTAGCGACTAGTGACTATGCACGCGTTGAAAGTGATCTGGACTCAAAGGCAAGTCATTACAAAGTGTGTCTTTCTGAACGCGCCGTTTAAAATGATCCATAACTCGGTCATTTGGATAGTTTTTGTAAACATAATATTCAATATTTCGTTTTAGAGAGTAAATGTCGATGATGTTGGAAAACATCGAGGTATTGAGGTGACAGCATTACAGTTAGCTGCGGAACGTAACGATTTTTACATGATTAAACTACTATTCGAGCGGGAAGCTAAACCAATAGACAGGAAGGAAATAGGAGGTAAGTAGTTATTGCTTGAAGAAGTCATGAATATATTCACAGAGCAGGTGAACAGTCATCTCCTCAAGCGGTTTTAAATATGTTTGATGGAGGATTCTCAAATTTATCGTAACAACAATGAAAATACATTTTACCATGTTCTCACCACAGGTAGGATATTCTTGTGGTGATTGATGTAAAAGGAAATCAAGATTCTCATCTGATATGCTGGAAGAGTTCATCTTACTGAGTCTATATGTCTGCATTCTCCTATCGGATAGTTCTCTCCAATACAGACAACATGGATGCAATTCCAGATATCATGAATCCTTCTTCTTCATGGCTTTTTAGTATGTCTCTGGGTATAAAATACTGTGGTGCACCACAGTATTTCAAACCCAAAGACATATTTTTGCCTCCTCTCAAAGTAAATTTACCTAAAATAATACTTTATTTCAATGTTTGTACATGAAGTAATGCCTGATGCACATAAAAAATATAGTGACGGCTGATAAAATAATATATTTTGGTAATAAAACAATTATGTAACCGCCTAATGTTCTCCTGTCTGTAAAGTCAGCTGAGGCTTTCCATACGAAATCAGCCTTTATTTATAGACACTCTAATGTCAAGGGACTTACCTTTCAGGAACTCTCTGACCAGTTAATACGCACTCGTTCATCTGTAATAAACACTTATTGACTAAGTTATTCCAGACTTAAGATTTTAGGTTTACTTGGTTTGGTCTCTGTGTTTTTATGTGATTTTTAAGTTAATGCTGAGTATTTGGAAGTGATGATGCAAATCAGACCTTAAAAACAAAGTAAATGTTCAATCAGTGCTAGAGGGATTGTAAGGGACACTTGCTACTCCCTGAACTATCTATTTGTTCTTCGACCACTGAATCTTCATTGCCTAGAAATAAATATGGGTTCTTATTTCTGCAATTTTCTTTTACATTGTTCACTTAGTCATTTGTAAATAATATTTTTAATGTTGAAGGTTCAAATAGTTCGTATGAAATCCTTGATTAGAGATTTTTTCTCGCCTTGCCCTTGAGGAATGCGTTACAAAATATAATCGTACAACAGCAATACGGGAGCCTCGGGCGATTTCAATTTGACTTTCAAGGAATTTGTTTTCGCACAACATGAAAAAGAGAAACTGATCACATACAATCACATTGAAATCACCCGAGGCTGCCGTGTTCCAGGAAAGGTTCGCAAGAATGTTACCTCAGCTACAGTTTTCTCCCTTTTAGAATACTGTGAAGCTGTCTATACCAACTGTAATATTACTCCCAAAAGCAATCTACAACGCATAATTAATTTTGCAGTTCGCATTCAGTGTTGACTAAAAAAGCCAGACCATGTTACATCTTACAGAAATTCACTCAACTGGCCAATTATCCAGAAGAGGCACGACCAACACTGGAAAAAATCTAGTCACAAATGTATCAACAACAACGTTCCTGTCCACTTGTCTGACCTTCTCACAAAAATACAACAATTCACAAGTATAACACCAGAAGTAAACATCATGTTTCTAAAGCCCTCAGTCGCTTATTCAAATATCGTTCATCCAACATTGTCAATACTATAATTTAAACTATTTTACTGTGCCTGCTTATTCTTTTCTGAGCAATTCTTGGACCGATCCGCATAGCAACTTCCTGCATGTTTTAATTGAATATACGGTGCTCACCAACTTTTTATGCTTATCCTTTTGATGTGTAGTTTTATAACCTTTTTAACTACTGGTCTTTTTTGAGTTATTTAATTATTTTTATTCTGTATATTTGTATGTATTTTATTCAGTGCATAAAAATCCATTTATGATTGCATTGACTTGGAATAATAAAATTACAAATTACAAAATTTTAAATCACAGAATTCCTGAGGGCCGCTATCCAGTGTTCAAAGGATCAAACATCTTGGCATTCTACTTACCTCGCAAAAGAGCTTTAATATTCGCACCGATAGCATTGTAAAGAAAGCTGTCAGAATTATGGGTTTCACTTAGCGTATCTGCCCCAATATTTCAAAAATTTGGACACAAAGATCTATGTATGTGATGCTCGTGAGAAACAATCTGGAATATCGCAGTATTTTATGTTCTCTAGGGTAAGTAACATAAACTGATAAAAATCGAGGTTTTATGTTCTCTAGGGTAAGTAACATAAACTGATAAAAAGACGAGGTTTAAGCTTCCCTCACTGGTAAGGAGGCGTGTATTTTTATATGCTACTATTATTTATAAACTGGCCAAGGCATACTGTAATTGTCCGTCTATTTTGTACAAAGCATTGTTTGATGTACTGACCTATATTAGTTATGACTATATCTTCAGCATTAACGCCTCTAAAATTGATCTGAAAACATATTCCCCCACTTTAAGATGTGTAACCACTGTAAATGACGTTTTAAAGCTTATCTAAGTATCAGTTTATTTGGTTCAGCTTTTTCTGCCTTTTGGCAGAGTGCGTACTGTGATTAGTTTACCTGTGCTGCTGTTTTATGTTTGTGTTTGTTTGATTACTACGTCACTTTTACCTTTTTTTTGCTTTTTATAGTTATCGTTTATGTGCTTTTTATATTCTCCGAAGGGGCCTTTAAATGGGCCTAATGACCGTTCGTTAACCTGAATAAATAAATAAATAAATAAATAAATAAATAAAAAAGTAAATAAATAAATAAATAAATAAATAAATAAATAAATAAATAAATAAATAAATGAATGAATGAATGAATGAATGAATGAATGAATTAATTAATTAATTAATTAATTAATTAAAGCTGCAAGCAGCCTTGACGGGGTGAAAGCGGTTGCCATGGTTTCACGTACTTACAGTTGTGATACCCTGAGTAAAATTTGAGCTTAAAATGGTCTTTTTGTTCTTATAAAGAAGAAGTTTTAACATCATCTCATGGTTATTGTAGGTTTTGCAGGTAATCATAGGTTTTTTCGCAAAAACCAATGTGGCAACCAAAATGTTTTTTTTGCAAACTTGATAGTTCACACAATGGATAATGCGAGTACAATTTTAGTTCAATCGGTGTGTTGATTCTTGGGCAGATGATTTTTAAAGATTAAATTTGAATTTTCACAAAATCAAATATGGTAGCCAAACCACGTGACCGATCGAAATGCCTTTTGAAAAATTGAAAGTGCTCAAACTAAAGATGATTCGAATACAATTTCAGTTCAATCGGTATCTTGGTTCTGGAGGGGGAGATTTTTAAAGATTAAATTGGAATTTTCACAAAATCCAATTTGATGGCCAAACCACTTGACCAATTCAAATATCGTTCTCAAACTTAAACAGCTCACACTAGGGATAATATAAGTAAAATTTCAGTTCAATCGGTGCTTTGGCTCTAGAGAAGGGGATTTTTAAAGATTAAAATGGGATTGTTAGAAAATCCAATATGGTGGCCAAGGTCACGTGACTGCACGCAATTTTATTTGCAAATTTTAAAGACATAATTTTAAACATTTCTTAGACATTATTTTAAAAATCACGCATACTGTACAAAAACTTCAAATCGACCAGACCCTATTATGATTTAAAAATTCCAACATGGCCACTAGGTCACGTGACCAATCCCAAATTCAAGGGTCATGCGCACGAGTACTCATGGTACCTTATTAGCCCTGTAAGTTTGAGAAGTTTGCTTTCAGCGGTGTAAGGGATCTAGAATGCTAAAGAAACGGCGGTAGAATAAGGGGAAGAAGAAATAGTAGAACTCGTGCAATAACAATGAGGGCCTTGCCGATAGGCTTTGGCCCCTAATAAATAAACAAGTAACTGTGCGTCTGTTGACACGGTTTTATGGAGTTTCACAACATAAATCGCAGTTTTCTTTTACACTCAATGCTTCAAGCCACCCCATCCGTCATTGTACGAATGGTTCTGATAATCTTCTTGAAGGCTAAATATTTCTGCCGTATAGTTCACTCTAAATTTGAGAGCGATCGACTGTACTGTATGTGCTTGTGAACATGTACGAACATTTTGCAACGGAGGCTGTTATGTTCTCCCTCTAGACCTGAACAGACGTCGATTGAAAGAGATGGTTCGTATGTACTGCGCAATATCGAGTCCAGCTTATATGTCAATATTCCACCTACACAGGAGTTTAAGAGAAGAGACTACGTCGAATGAGGATTGCTGCACTACTGAGAATGACTGTGTGCAGGAAGCATTTGAATTGGTTCAGGAGATGACTAAATTCTTACACCGAGAAAATGCGTATATCTTAAAGGTAATACATGTAACAGACTAATTATCTTCTATTTAACATAAGTTTTGCATCGGTTTATTTCGTTTCCAACAAGACCAACAGGCGATACTTACGAAATTATTTTTTGACAGAAGCATTTTGCCCTTAACAGGATGAGAATGACACTGTTGCTGAGGCTATAGAGCGATTGAAAGCATTCCCGATTGAACTGTTAAATTGTTGCTGCACAGATGATGAAGTGCGGCGATTCTTGGAAGGAGGGTTTCATGATAGTCGATGTTGTGGTTCTCCTTATTCTTGCTCTGATAACTCGGACGAGGACGATGAAGTGGCGAAAAAGTATATTATCGCTGAGAAAGCTATTCAAACGAATCAGCTAGAGGTTAGTGTCTTACTCACAAACAGTTAAAAGATATCAATCCTGTGCAAATTACAACCATTATTGGCTTAGGACCGCCAAACGATTAATCTCAACATCGTTTAAATTGCCCGCGCTTATCAGTTTGTACTTTCAAGGGCCTAATGAAAGTAAACACAAGAACCATTTTGTAGCTAATAACATCAGCTTGTCTGGACGTTTGCTGTCAAAGCAATCGACAGGAAACAAGTTAGTCAACGCTACACGCAAAGCTGGCGGGAAACAAGATACAAAAGAGCGGAAGTTGTTCATGTGATTTCTCCTTTCAAAGTAACTAGTGCAATGTCAGTATTCAGATCCGGGTACCGTAGTTGATTTGCGTCCACTATGTCAAGATTCTCACATTCATTCCGCAGTTTTTGCTTGCAAAAATTAAACTTGTTTACAACTAGCTTTGCGCCAACTAACTTGTTTCCTGTTGATTATTTGGGAAGCAAACGTCTAGACTGCTGATGTTATCAGTTACAAAATAGTTACAAAATAGTTCGGGTTATAGTATAATTTATATTTCTTGTGTTGACTGTTATTAGACCCTCCAGACAGTAAAAACTGATAAGTGCGGGCAGTTTAAACGACGCTCAGATCAATCGTTTGGCGGTCCAAAGCTAATCTTACCTAACTGAATTGACAGCTGATACATTCCAACAAAACTGCTTCACATACATTTCATTCTATGGATTTTTATAATATGTCAATCAGTAGTCCTACCATTTCGCAGATTCCTTACAGCTATTTTGTTTAAAAGCGGGTTAATTTTGTATCGTCTGTGCTAAGGTTGACGACTTCTCCACGCTTATGCTCGGTAAAGAGAGAATAACGGGCGGATTACTGCTGGATGCATTTACTGTGTTGTGTCTATTGGTCTTTCCAATAATGTTAACAAAAATAAGATGTAACGTAAAGAGTCGTATAGGCTTTTTGTACAATACTACCATCGAGACGATTACGGTAATTACAAGAATGTTTACCTCTTTCATATGTCAGTTTGTCACACAGTACCGATGCCAGGACTTTCTCAAAGAAGAATGGTTAAAGGGACAGCCTAAATGGTCTAAGAAAAAAGGACTTTGGTGGTCAGTGCTATACGGCATCTTTGCTGTCTTCATGTATGCGATTCTCCTTCAATTGCTGCCACTTTATCAAGGTGTCTGTAAAACAGCGCGTCTATTACACAGTCCGAAATCAGCATTTCTTGGACATTTTCTTCACTACTCATTTTTTCTATGCTTAGTCTTCACGTATCAAGTAATGGTTTCCTATAGGATCGAGGGTTCGCAGGTTGTCATCGAGTCTAGAGGAAATCACATGCCGGTACTCATTTTGTGCATCATATGGTTCATAATCCTGGCCTTGGAAGAGCTTGGACAGTTTTTAAGCCAGGGTCCCACTCGTTATTTTCGGAACAGTTGGAACATACTTGATTTGATTATTTTATCGTCCTTTCTCATCGGTGTGATCGTCGGTAACCCTCTTATTGTCACGCTACCATACGGTGACCCATACATTTCCATTTATCTGAGTAAATTCACATCCTTGACTTTCATCTTTGCTTTGCTACGCTTCATGGAACCTTTCTACCTTTCTGATTTCATCGGTCCGATATTACTGATCTTCACTGAGATGAAACATGACATTGTCCGCTTTCTCACTATATTCACCTACGTCGTCGCAGCATACGCGATGGCCATGTACTACGTTTATGTAGGGGTGGCAGGCGAAGAAAACCAGTCTGAGTTTGCACAGTAAGTGAACCTTTGATCTCGACATCTTAGCAACACTTTCATGACTAATCTCACTTTACTGCAGAAGTTACATAACTTAAAGCTTACATTTTGTCATTTGTTACAAGTTTCTGCCACATGTAGCAAGAAAAAGACAGACAAACAGCGAGATAATGGCAGACAGATAGAGAAACAGAGATATACATAGAAATGTACCAGAAAGACAAAAAGACATGATAAATGACACTAGAAATAACCAGATATGAAGTGAAAGTGCTCACGTGTTTTCAGTGTGGTTAATAATATACGCATTATTAAAGGGAAAAATTCGTCGAATTTTCATGAATTTTATTTGATGGAAGATAAAACTTATATTGTTTGACATGTTGAAAGATACCGAATAAATTGGTGACCATGCATATATTCGACCCCGGCCTTAGAAAAATTAAATGAAACCATGGCGAAAATGAATTAATGGTCATGACCATTAATTCATTTTCGCCTTGGTTTCATGCCTAAACCCGGGGTCGAATATGTGCATGGTCACCCATTCATTCAGTATCTTTCAACATGTGAAACAATATAAGTAGTATCTTCCATTAAATAAAATTGATGAAAAATGGCCGACTTTGTCCCTGTAACTGCCACAAGGCCATTAATGAACTTGACACTATTTGCTTTTCAGAACAATCAGATATCTGTCAGATAAATATCTGTAGCAGGTATCATTATCGTTCGCACAGAATTTTTCGGAGTTCAATCACTAATTACAAAAATTCATTTAATATGCAAATGAGCTGTTTATTGACTTTACAGTGCTCAACACTTCATGGGACAATTAGCTATCTGTCAGATCAACATCTCTAGCACGTTTCATCAAATTTAATACAGTAATATCGGAGTTATATCACTAATTTACATAGTTCATTGAATGAGCAAATAAACCCTTATTAACTTGACACTGCTAAGTGCTTCACGCATCAATTACATATTTGTCAGATCAATATCTGTAGTAAGTTTCACCAAATATGGTGTCATAATTTCAGACATATCAATAATTACAAATTCCATTCAATATGCAAAGCAATCCTTAATTATATTTACATTACTAAATGCTTCACAACACAGTCAGATATATGTTGGATCAGTACCTGAAGAAGATTTCATCAAATTTGATGAAGTCATTTCAGAGTTATATGACTTATTACGAAAGTTCATTAAATATGAAAATGAGCTGTTTATTTACTTGACACTGCTCAATACTTCTCAGTACAATTCGAAATCTATTAGATGAATATTTGTAGCAGGTATCATCAAATTTGGTGTAGGAAGTCCAGAATTATATCATTAATTACAAAAGTATATTAAATATGCAAATAAGAAATAACTGATATGACACACAATATCATCATAATGCTCTGAGATTGTCATTAGTGAAAAGCTTAATGAAATTTTGTGCAGTATTTCCTTATATATATCGACGCTGTCATTATTGTCATTATTGTCGCATAGGAAACTATTTAGTGCAAAAATGATATTTCATAACTTCATTAATATGCAAGCAACACCAACAAAAATCTAATCACTTCTGTCCATAAGTACACCGTACATGTCTACCAAATCTGACTTGAATCCGTTCAGGTCTTTTAAAGTTATCGTGTAAACAAACAGACAGACAGACAGACAGACAGACAGACAGACACAGAGACACTCACACAGACAGACAGACATTGCTACAACACACGTGAGCTAAAATGGCAGAGAAACACAGATATTAGATAAAAAGGTTGATTGTTTCTGCGACATTCTACTAATTTGTGTAATAAGCTCATACTTTTGTGTCATGTTCTTTTAATTTAGCTTTCCAACATCCCTGTCGTCCTTAGTAATAACTATTTTCGGCGGAGACGCCTCACAATCATTAATAGTTCAGGGGCCAGAGTTATCTAACTTCACAAGTGATTTACAGTCTGCTGGTACAGGACCTGCTTACACGTATTTCACAGTGGTTGGATACATACTCTACATAATGTTTGGTACCATAACGCTTATCATGTTGTTAAACTTGTGCATAGCCATGATGTCAGATCGGTACACAAAACTGCAGGTTAGTTCTCGGGGAATCGCCAAGGTGTGTTAGAATAGTTGTGATCGTTTTTTAAACACTATTTTAATTTCTAATGCATGAACTAAACTTTTCCATTTTCTAGTACTTCGATATTTCCTATGACCTGGTTCAATTAACGACGTAAGTGTGAAATAAACAATACTTAGGATTTTGCATGAAGGACAAACGATATACAACTGATATTCACCTTCGGGTGATTGGTCATCGCTAATCACAAACCGAACATGTATAAACAGCGAAGGTACAAACAGGTAGCCTTGTAAACTTGGAATTTACTTTGTTTGCATTGGATAATGGATAATGATGGCCATCGTGAGACAGACTTTGATGAACAACTGAATTCCGACATTTCAAACGAGGTTAAGGTTCCAAGACAAGAAATTGACCTTTTTAACAATTCTCTAGTGTTTAATAAGCTCAGAACTCCCGTAAATTATATATTTTTGGAAAGCATAGATATAGGGGAACATTTTGTTTCCCATAGTGTCACCAATGTTTTCATAACTATCACATGACAGGTTTCCCAATGTTTTGTTTCAATGCTTTGAGATATAAGGCTGAAATTTGTGTGAGTACAAGCTGTCTTAAGGATCTTCCAAAATGTGTCTCAGAATTTTTTAAACCTTCTAAAACAATTTTTATGCCAGAAAAACTTCCAGAGCGGTGAATTTAATCCTAGTTGATTTCTTTAAAATTGTGCTCAAAAAAAGCTAAGCTAGATATAAAAAATCTGAGACACACTTTAGAAGAACGCTGTGACAGCTTGCATTCCAGAAAGTTTGTGTCAGATATTTTGGAGTATTGAGACAAAACATAGGGAAAACCGATTTTTGAAAGTATATGTAAATTACCTGTCACGTGATAGTTAAGTAAATAATGATGACACTGTGGTTACCAAAATGTTTCCCTACATCTAGGCTTTCAGGAAATGTATAATTTACGGAGGTGTTGAGCTTACCAACTACCAGAGAATTGTTAGATTAAAAAGGTCAATTTCTTATCTTGGAACCTTAAATAAAAGAGAAAATATTCATCAATAGTTACAGCTGTTGTCTTGTTAAGTACTTAACTTCATGAAAATTGTTCGACCGATTTTACTATTCCTGTTGTATCTGGTCAGTGATTTTAACAACAGTATCACTCACTGTTACCTAATCTACCATCTTTGCCATTCCTGTTAAGAAAATTCAGAGGAGTAATTATACCTCTTCATAACCTGGCCACTTTTCTGCAGCAACGTTAACAAAGTGATCTGACTTTCAGTCCCTGGTCTATTTGAAAGTGACATGCATTATGAATTCCAGCAAGTTGCTGCAAACTTCTACTTCTCAGCACGCCTCAAAGTCAACGCGTTGTTCATTGACAATGCAAGTAGAACCTATGCAGGAACAAACGTTTTGAATTTTCTTCTAACTAATGAAAGAAAACTATGTGCGTGTCATCATCGAATCAGATACATTTCTTTTAAGCGTAACTGGCATTGATGATTTCAACTTATCGTAAATGTGATGTTTCATTTGCTGCTATTCGTTTATCAGTTTTGTAGTTTAATTTTTTTCCTCATCATAAATTTAAATTTGTTAAAACATTACTCTAAATCTTAACCATTCCTTTCTCTACTTCTTAATAAGAATCACGTTTTGATTAATGAATCATCTTTTGTCGTTGAGGTGATATGATCTACCGCTACGATAAAATACGTTTCAGAAAATGTAGCAGAGTGAAACTAAATGATCGTCTTTACTTCAGCATAACTATAATGTAGTACGGGGTTAACAATGGCTACAATCACAAATTGATGGTTTGGGAAAATATTCAAACAAGACGAAAGACATAACGGGGTATGTATTAAAACTGTTGTTCATAGAACAGGAATCTTTGTACAGAAAATCAACAAATGCTGTCTTTCGGTATCATTTCCTGAGATTCCGCGCTCCATTTCTTATAACTCCTTTATTTTGTTTGCTTTAAAATGTTACAGGCTGAAATTGACCAGCTCTGGAAATTCAAAAGGTCTAGAATATGGCTGGAGTACATCAGCGGCGACTCATCAAATCTCATGGTATTTTCGTATGTGCGTGCCATACATCTAATATTGATCTGTTTATTAATCATTGCCTTGATCTGTTCATTCATCGTTATCTTGATCGGATTCTTCATCGTTTTCGTGATCTTTTGCTTCTTCATTGTCTTGATGAGTCCGTGCATTATTCTATACCAATGCTTGAAAAGTGAAGAATCCAATAAGTCACAGAACGTCTCGGTAAGTTTAAAGACATGTAGTACTAATCAGTGTTATTGTGCCCTTTATTATGAATACCTTCAAACAGCCTTGGCAAAATATTATAAACTTAAATGTTGTACTGTTCCCAACTTTTAACTCCCTTGACAAGATCGACCAGCTATCCAGGATGATCAAATGGCTATTGAGCAAACTACTTAAAATTGGGGTTCAATTTAGTAGGTGTTTATTTTTAATCCACTTTTTCACATTTAAGAACACATAACACATCAAACTTGTGGCACATATGCTATTATCTCAATCTTTGAAGCGTACAAAAGTTTTGTTCAAAAATGTGCTTATATACTTTGTTTCATCAACATTTCGAGTTTTAGCGGGTTTCACGCAAATAAGGATAATTAAAGAGTGGAAAAAGGAGCAAAATTAATGTTCATGGTAATCGACAGCTCTTTATACTTGGCAGATAGTCATGTCTTGCTATGTTGAAATTCGATTTTGATTTTGCAGAAAAAAAGCCTTCACATTGTCAACATTACGATTTTTGCCTTACTTACGTTTGTAAAGAGACCTTCATATATGGGGAACTTGATCGGAAATTTGAGGCACCGTATTGCAGAAAAAAATTATTCACATGCGTAAAATTGGGCAAATCTACCCAGAGGCTGCCAATTAGATACTTTTTTGAATATGACCCAGAAGGAAGATGAAACTTTTGCGTCAGGCAAACATTAGCTGTATCTTCTGGCGATTTTTCCCTTAGTTTTGATTGAAATGATCACTGGCTCATGTTGAATAGCCTGTCAAATAACAGAGAATCGCATATTATTCGGAAACATTGCGTGCCCTACAACTAAATAACATGTGATTTTACGACGAAATTTTCAATTTTTGTCCGGACAGAAATACAAACTCTGTTGACACGCGGATTGCAACGTAGGCATTCTTCTGCACCTGCGCGAGCCATTCACAGCGATTTTAAAATAAATATTCATTGCTTATGCCCGGTACTTACGTCGTAGTCCATTGTCCGAGCACGTTGCGTAGCCAGATGTCTGGCAATCCACGACGCGATGTTGTTTTGATCCCACAATAAACGTGAATTTGTACATCTGACGTGATCGCGGCGTCAACATTATCTGCGTTCTCCCCAGCACGCTGAGCATGCCAGACGTCAACAAACGAGCTCGGAAGGGCAACACGTTTGAACAAAAATTAGCAGTTTTATGTGGCTAAAACATCACTAATCATATTTTTTTCTTCGTAAGACAACATTTTGCAACAAATATGAGCCTCCAACATGGAATTTTCCGAGGGTAAAAATGGTCAAAAGTTACAAATAATGGCCCTTTAAACAGGAATGACAGTCACAACATTATGACGTCACCGGCACCGTACGCACAACACATAAGCCCAGTAATTGCCGCACTGACTGAATTATTTGTAAGCTATTTGCAGGGAACAGAGAAGTTTACTTACGTTTATAATTACTAGTACGGTTTACGGCTGAGTAGTTCGTAGTGCATTTTATGTGACGAAATCTCTTCAAATTTATGGTACCATGACCATTGCATTTAATAGCTGATTTCCTTAGCATAGTCATTACGAAGTCTACGGAATCAAAGTACAAGCGTCCGCTAAAAAACGAAATGCGACTGCAATAAGCTTATTACATTCGTTTCGGGAAATCATCATCAGAATCTATAGTGTTGATATAAATTTTTAATAAAAAGTCAGATTTTAAAATATAGTTGAAATTTACTGTTACTGTTTAAGAGACATTTTGCCAAGTTGACTTAGAACCTTAAGAAATCAGAAAACATAACACGTCATTGTGACATCGCATTGAAGTTTACTTACCGTTCTGAACGGCTGTGCTACAAGCACGCGATGTCTACTAGATGTCAAATGACAAAGATACAACTCGCACTTATCGCACGTACCCGAATCTCTTAAATCAAACAGGTGGATTAAGGCGATCAGCGAGTCTTTTATTCACACACTACCACAATGGATACATAGATATACACGTTATATACAGCAGTTCCGTTCATTCTATGCAATGATTTGCATATAAATGTATCAACATAGCCTGCAATATAAACTGTAACATTTTCACAGTACAATGTGCTATAAGATCAGTACTTTAATTTCAACGTGCAAAAGTTCAAGAATAAAGAGTGGACACATTTTGTATAAATTGCAAATTTAGTCAAAAGTTACTTTATGCCCCTGATAGGAGAGGTCGCTCCAAAACTGAAACAGTTTTATTAAGATATTAAGCTATGGAAGCCTTGCATTTAGACGTAGGGATGCGAATCTTAAGACTTATTGAGTTATGCTATCCTTGAACATAATTGTTACTCTCTTATCGTAAGCGGAGGAATCCGAAACTTATTTGTTGAATTTTTCCCAGGTTTCATTTGGTCACCTTTTCCTTTCTTCTACCCTTTATTAGAACGATGCAAACGATGCCAAACCAGAGGGAGACACAACGACCAACTTAAGCTCAAAAACGCAAGAGAGTGTAAGTGTCCATAATTATTCAAGTGAAATATTTATTTAAGCTCCATTAGCTAAACTGGTTGATAATCAGCATATGAACACGGCCTGTATAAGTGTAATTTCCGAAAAACTGACGACCTATGAATTTCATTCGGGACTATGATTTATCTGACGATGGCAACATTGCGTATTTTCGCGATGCGATGTGACTGAATAATTCAGATTTCGTCAAACTCAATGTGAAGAATATGAAACCTTGTTAGGAGTATGGTTTTCTTCTTGACCGAAAAGATTTATGTCTTGATATTCATATATAGCCGACTCGCATATGAGTCAAACGAATTGATCGATATGCGATCAGCGATGGGCAAAATTTAATCATACACTGCCAAACATCGATGCAGATACAAGCTTATACAGCAGTTTCGTTCATTCTGTGTAATGATTGGCATATACATGTATCAACACAGCCGGTAATATTCGATGTCATTCATCGGAGCAGAA
>LD359259.1:109266-121648 GCA_001465055.1 Ptychodera flava | reverse complement strand
TCATAACAATTTTAAAGAGTTGTGGCCATACTGTCGAACACAATTGTTAATTACAAAACATTTAACATATACTAAAACACGAGAGCATTTTCAGTTCACATTTAATTTGTAAATATGTTAAAGTGGCCATGCTTCTGGTGAGTGGCATTGCTATCACAGCTCGTGAGAAACCATTTACTTGTATATTGAATTCAAAAGCTTAACAAAGGGACTGTCAGGATTAGTTAGGGAGTTCTTGGCTATATCTTCTCCTTGGTAAGGTTAGCCATATTGTTTTCCTGACCTCTGCAAGAGCAATGTCTCTGGGGAAAGTAGGTTAACCGCCAGAGACCGGAAGAGCATAAAAAATAGATCAATTAGTGTAACTGCACAATACATTCTAAAGTTGATTGGCATAGCACATTCATCGATGACTTGTTGAACTGGTGTGTAATGGAAAGTTTGTTTACTCAGAGGGATGCACAGCCTGCCTTCCAGTATAATCGAATACGTTTGTCAGTATGTGCTTATGTTGATATTGTGAGAGAATTACATGCTTTAATTACAATCTTGATTTTGTTCACTATAGTGTTCTACGTAATCTGCATGACATGATAACAACGTTATGTAAAAACAAATAAAACTTTGAGCACTTGTAAAATACAGGGATGAAGTGTACCTTCCTCATTTTCTTCTTTCTAATATATTTTCCCCCAGGCTAAAGTACCGGAGTTCGAAGAGGTGAGTGTCATTAGGTCTAAACGCCGATGCAGCTTTACTACCTTCTTGTATTTATCTCTGTTGGTTTTATTCCTCTTCATTCTATTGACATGATTGTGACTTTATCTATTCAATTGTTAACTTTGTAAGAACACACTGTAATAATTTTTGCTTTTTGCAACTCATCCTGCTTTCTGCTAAAATTTGAGCTTGGTAAATCAGACAAAATAAAATAACAGTGTCTTGAAGACCATGATTATTCGTTTCAAGTGGGTAGGTCTTTCGGGATAATAAAGTCGAATCCTTTTGGCCATATCAGATAGTATCGTTAATCAAATTGGTGTATGTGTACATCCGCTACCGTTCGGATAATATGAAGTGTTTTGTTTTTGGACAACCGAGGCATTTGCTGAACTCCAAAAGGAGGAAATGATGTTTACCGTATTCATTCCAACTCCTGCATAAATAGAATAAAACATTCATGGAATTACTTACCAATTACATTTATTTGGTTATGCGTACTTGGTCACAGAGTTAACTTGGACGCGTAGGGCGATTATCAAAGCCTATTACCTTTATGGCTTCCTGTCATTCGCATGTACTGTCTTGGGTACCCTCTTTAGGTGCAATGGCGTGCAGTTCAAACACTATACTCTTAAGATTTTTCTCCCTATGTGGACTATTGAATATAGCTTGGGATGTGATGGCTATATATAACTTCCATGTGCTTCGCATGGAATAGGCGTCAGGAAAGGGAGGGGATTGTAGGAATGGAAGTGGTGTGAAGAAGGACAGGTGTGCATTGTAACAACTATAGCTCGGTTTAAGGCTTTGGATTTGCCCGAGCGGTTTTGACTGTGATGTCTTCGTTACGTGACTGGGTGCTATATGTTATGAGATAGATTCCGATCGAAAATCTACTGTATATTCGACCCTAGGTTGATAGCTCTGCTGGATGACGGAATTGTCCCCGAGGCTTTCTTTCGCCCAGTAAAGTGATTTATTCATTGCTTCGATAAAGTTTGTGTGCGATGTGTGATAGCGAGTATGTGAGTACTTCATGAACTCGACAACATGTGGAGGGGTCGCAGTCAGAAAACTGTAACAACTTAGTTCGGTTATTGAACTACTCTATTTTAAGGATGGGGATTTGGCCGAGCGGTCTTGACTGTGATGCTTTAATAGCATATGCTAATTTCTGGAGCGAAGTGATAAGGTTTGATATGATATGATATATAAATTTTTACTATAACACAAACGGGATTCGAACCCCCACACACTCACGGCAACATCGCCTAGCTGCTAGGCCTTACACAAAACCAGTCGGCCACCGCTCCCAACCCAAAAGAGTTGGTCACAGTAACCGACTTAGATGTTACAATTCTGTGCGCGACCGAGCAACACGGTGTGCGTGGAGCAGACGACACACAGACACAGAACACACACATATAGTAATCGGAAAAGCACGAAGTTTTTTACTGAGCTATCAGACAGACTCGGGGACAAGTAAATATCCACCAGCAGAACTGTCCACTCAGAGTCAAAGCACACAGCGATATAATTATACCCCCGTGGTTAGGATATAAATCAAAAGAACAAGGAATTCATCCAATACGGCACATTAGTCAAACCTTCCCTTATGTGCGAGGAATAAGACCACTTCGAACTAATATCGGCTTTAACACTTCTTATATAGTATGAATATTCAAGGTTCTGTAACACAGTATAATTATATCGCTGTGTGCTTTGACTCTGAGTGGACAGTATCCACCAGCAGAACTGTCCACTCAGAGTCAAAGCACACAGCGATATAATTATACTGTGTTACAGAACCTTGAATATTCATACTTTATCACATGAACTGGCCCGTATATCCACCTGTGTGACGTACACCAGCACAGATAAGAAATCCATATTACCGCTGTTGTACGTCATCAACCGGAACTTTTTTCCTGCAATGGTACCGTTCGTACATGCACGTTGCCATACAGACCGATTTGTCGTGATCGATGCCGTGCTCTCATGGCATTTTGACAAAAAGATGACCCTATAAATCAAGATATGGAAATATAGAAGGCATGTCCAACGACATTTCGAGTCGCTAAAGCTTTAGCTATTTCCATGAATCGAATGAGGATACTCTCGATCATTATAATGGCTCAGTAACGTCACGGTTCCAGTCATAAGGCTCAAAGTGCACGTCGTACCTGGCGATCGCCAAGCGACGTCGTACCTGGCGATCGAGGTTGGCGATAAACCCGAAATATACACCTCAACGAAAGTTCAACTTAATAAATGAGTACCGTATAATCTTCGGGAAAGCGACATAGAAGGCACAAGCATAAAGTCATTTTACAAACAATGATAAATTTCCTTCATCACACAAATTATTCCGTCGTGTCTCGATCGGAATCAAACCTGCAGCGTAAGGCTAATAGTGAAAACGTAAGCTGTCGACCTGTACAGTGCAGCGCCGTAGAATCCGATGTATTTCGAAAATTTACTCGGACGACACTCACAACAGAACAGAGTTCCCGTCAAGTAACAAAATTGGGATGTACCTACGGGCGATATATGTGTCACAGCAAACATCAAAGTCCGTAAGACGAAAAATTGACGACCGAGACGGCCACCACCGGCGAAGACCGGTGACGGCAGTGCCCACTACAACTTACAAGCGTACACTCTGTGTGTGTCATCGATCTGAAACTTTCGGGCTCGCCAAGGTCGTAAACTTGTGATATTTTAAAATCCACAGCATCTCTAAGAATGATAACTACTGTTTCGATCGTGTCGTTGCGTTAGTTTCATAAATATAATTGTAAATATTCTAAAAAACTCAAAATACTATGGTTATCCGTCGCTAGCGCGGTGAAAGTCATGTCCGCCGATTGAAGACTTGCCTTGGCATCGGTCCAGCGCGAGACAATGATTGACATGCGCATGTGACCGAATCCGTATGTCTGATTGGTGGAGATACCATTTCATGTATCAAAAGTTCAGTTTAATCGGATTTATGAAGTATGCCTGTAAACATTCGCACATCTCCTGGGTGACGGGCCGCTTTACTAAATAAATGAAAGTAATCCGCCTAAAAAACACAAAATCGCGATAAAAACCATGCAATTTGTTACAATAATTTTGATCCATCCACATCAAAGAAACATAAGAAGACTGTTCATGTGATAAATATATAATCCCATGGAATTTTTCTCTGTTTGACGTCATCGTATACTCGAGTTTTTCGCGAAGCCGCACAACTTCTCGCCTTCGGCTCGAAGTTGTACGGCTCCGCGAAAAACACTCGTATACGATGACGTCAAACAGAGAAAAATACCATGGGATTATATATAAATATCAGAAGTGTTAAAGCCGATATTAGTTCGAAGTGGTCTTATTCCTCGCACATAAGGGAAGGTGCGACTAATGTGCCGTATTGGATGAATTCCTTGTTCTTTTGATTTATATCGTAACCACGGGGGTTTAAGGGCTGCTACACATTGCAAGAGAATGTTCCTTCATGTCACAATGGACAGGCTAATTTAATATAAGTGGCATTTGCCCGTCCATCCATCCTGCAGTAAGTTCAATGTACTTCGCGAAGAATAGGCCTCGTCAATTACACATTTCAATGCCTTAACAGCTATAGGCTATATTAATGAGCGAAATGATAAGTCTTTGAATATTATTTCGTGAGTCGAAGGAAGACATATTTATGTTTAATGAACGCAATTATGCGGATAACAAGTTCCATCAAACGGTACGTACAAAGTAAGCTTAGAACCAAAAAATTCATCATATCCGAATCTTTACGTGCTAAGGCGTATCTCGAAATAATTGACGTGTGAAGGTAACTTATGTTTCCTTTGCTTTCAGTTTTTAAAGATTTTACTTGGAAGATATTTTGAGAAAGTTGCAAAACCGCTTGAGAAGGCGAAGAATTATGAGTAGAGGAGAACAAAAAAGGTGCAGCCCAATACGGCTAATATATACATTTATACGGCATTGTACTGAGTTTGTGCAAGCCTATGTATACAGAATACGTCAAAGTTATTTTATTAGACAGGTTTGGCTAGACGCTTTACGTGTACGTGAACATGAACGCTTAGAATCCACGTTGGCGTACATGTCTAAGTGCAAAAACCCTTTTGACTACGCGTTACGTTACCCGTTCGTGTGAAATGATTCGACTCAGCTTGGGTCCCCGTTGTCTGATTCCGCATCACTTCCGGTATGCCGTTAATCGACGAAAAAATTCCACATAAAAAATAACGAAAATACGTGAATATCTTAGAGGATGTCACTGTCATATATCCAACTAACAACGTGCATGAATGATTAACAGTTTATACTATGTTTTGATATCTAAAGATGAGAATAAATTTAAACGTTTAAAAACTACGTAAAAACAGCTATCTCCACGTAAATACGCGATGCCGTCTCCGTGAACGTGGAGAACGTACGCACAAGTCGATGACAACATCGCAGAAATTCGTGACGGTAAGCTTTCACGTTCACGTATAACGTGTAGCCAAACCTGTCTATTAATACATACCGCGTACATGTCGCGCGCTCCGTAGGATTCAATGGTAACTCGTCGATGACGTCGGGGTCCGCAGAGCCATCACTTGGCTCAAAGTGAACCGAAACTTTTTTCAGCTTGACAACTTTTGGATGTAAAAATATTGATATTTCATGTTTTGCATAGGAAATCCTGTTTTTGGAAAATTTTGCACAAAATATTGCACAACAGTAGTTTAAATATATCAATGCGTCATTCGATGACGAAAATCGTTCCATTTTGTCAAAATTTCGTCTTAGATGGAAATAAAGCATTGAATTACCATTTGCCAATAAACGTAAATATTTTGAGTGAAAACTGTATAAGAGAGGCATGTAATAAAAATATTATAGCCCAAATAAGGGATTATATACCCTCTGGGCAGCAGACCATTTACCCTCCTTACCTTGGGCACATAGTCCCCTGTTTGGGCTATAGTATATAATGTTGTAAAGCTTAGATGAAGGCGTTGTAAAGCTAACCTCATAGTCCAGAATAAAATGATATTTGCAACCTGTTGTAATCAAGGTACATTTTTTAATTATTTTACTCTATACGCCATATTACTTACATCATAAAGTTTGTGATGTTAATTGTATTTTGTGTTTTGTTGTCCCATATTGTAAGAAACTGTATGCAGTGTTCCTTGTCACTGTACATGATTGACTTTTATTAACCAGTGCCGATAAAATATTTCCTTGAATTGTCATCACTTGCTAATATTCTATTTTTCAGTTAATAGAAAAACATGACACTCCATTCCATATGGTATTATTTTTATCATAATACTATGTTTGTTGTATTCGAAAGTCATCGTAGTCAGATAATGACTTCATTTCTTTCACGGCGCATGTTAGTAATGGTGACAAACTATATTTCCAATGTTAGAAGTATACCCTTTACAATTGATGTTTTTTTTTCATTATATAAGCTACTTTGTTGTTTCTCACATCATTCTTAGCACAATAAAAGCCAATCAACGATCAAAGTTTTTTACTCTTCAAATAAATCAAAATTATGCATAGTTATTCCTCCAACCGTATATGATGTATATCATCAATTACTGTCGATAGAGTATATATTCTAACTTAGGTTATTTCATTGTTTAAATTTGAGATCGAAAATTCGTGATATTTTATAAGTTATTTCCCATCGGTTACCATTTACTTGATTATATCTGTGTAGCTTTCCAGTTATTCGAAGTACCATGTAGATATTTTTTAACCAATAGATTATTGGCGAATTTTACTTTACTATTTTACGATGATTCCTTACATTATTATTTTATCGAAAAAATCGAATTTCACATTTTGGGATATTTTTTCAAATTAATCAAAACTATAAACTCCCATTTCCTTTCAGTTCATACAATGGACTAAATGAATCAAAGGTTTTAAAATTATTTTGACATAGTGTTAATAAAGGTCATTATTTAATCATTCGACTCTAAAATACATGATTTATTTGTTTCTGAAATATTCAGATTCATATTTACTTTCACTCTGCGAAACAGACAATCTTTGATGAATTTGTAGAAAAATATATGTCTAAATTCATTATAGTACAGTTTCATTCTAATTACTTAATCCAATAAATTAAAAGAAGTTTTTCAAATGATCGGGTTACTGATTTTTTTAGTTTTTTAGTTTTTACCTTTAATGGCAATCATGTTAAGTTTTTTTCTTTTACTGTATACTGTGGAATATCTATTAACGTTCTTTCGAATGTATCTTTAATTCTAATTAATTACCACTGTTGTACTTTACAGAAAAGACCCGACACTCTTAGTGTTACTGACTTATGTTTATTGTTTCCATATTAAACAAAGTGATCTACAAACCCTTTTTCTCTTATTGTACGTGAAGAACTGTTTTCAATCAATGTCGACAAAACATGTTTTCAGTGTATTGTAGTACAAGTAACATTTTCATTTTTTCACTCTATACGTTACCATGATATTCCTTACAGTGTGAGCTTCTTTACCTTCATATTTTGCGGTTGGTGTTTCAAATTAATCAAAGCGAGATTTGTTTTAACTTTTTGTGTTTCTCTCCCATCAAAACGCTAATAAAATGTAATCTCGATGTATTTTTTAACGAAATCCCATCTTTTCACTTTTCAACTGAATAGGAAAAACATAATAGTCTGCTAAATTGTTAGAATGCACCACCATGCCTATTGGTTTGTGAGTGGATGTCTTGTGCACAAAACCGTGTTGGACGAGGCGTCCTCCGACCTTAAACTCGTCGTCCATAGACGCTTTTGAGTTTCCACCCCACAAGGACAGGATCATCATCTTTGATTGCAGATGACTGACCAGCCCCTTGGTCCAACGAAAGGTCAATCTCTTTACTCCCAACATTCTGACTGATGACTTGCATAGAGCAATTGTCACATGCTGTCTATCACACTGCTTACATTTACGGAACGTTACCCTACTCAAAGCATCAGCATTTGTATGCTTATTGTCCGAACGATTGACAGACTTGAAATCAAACTGACATAATGAATCTAGCCAACGGGCTTAGCTGAGCTTCAGGATTTTTATTCTGTAGTAACCAGACTAGAGATGCATGATCTGTCCTAACGGGTCCCCCCAAGAGGTAATGTCTGAAATACTTTGTGAATTAAACTGCAAACAACTTTTTCCATGTAACACAATAATTCCGTTCATGTGAACTTAGTACACGATCTGCAAAACTTATTGGACGCTCCACGTCTTCCTGAATTTGGTGAAGACAAGCATCAATTAAGAACTGTGACGCATCTGTATCCAATACGAATTCTCCTTCTCTGAGGGTGAGGTCAACACAGGTTTTTATGTCAGTAGTAGCTCTTTCAATCTGTCAAAAGCTCACTGAAATTTATCACTCAACACAAAGACTACATTTTTTCTTAGTCAAATTTGTAAGTGGCTTTGGACTACTAATTTCCATTAAATACGCAAATGAACATATAATTCACATGACTCTTACTGGTTTTTGGGATCACTTGTATTTACACTTCAAGTTGATGGGCGTAGTGCATGCTTCCATTGTGACGGATATAGCTAATGGGGGAAAGGAAACGCCATAGTCTGTGATCTAGCTTTGAATTCTAGCTTTGAATTCAAGACAAGACACTCAAGATTTTTGCCGTCACGGTAAAATCCTCCATTCTCTGCGGGTTGAAATGTTTGCTGTAGTTTCCGATGTTCTGCTGTTTTCGCAGTCGTTAATGACTAGTTGTGCAGACGATCCTGCGAAAGATTTATGCAAAATAAATTGCTCTGAAATGTGAAACGAGAGGGTAGAGTTGAAAAATACAAAATGTCCCTTTACCCGACCAAACTTTCTTCAAACTACTTAATGTACAATATTTTCGACATATAAATATATGCCATACATTTCTGGTTCTCTTCAGCGAGTCTTGACTCAATTGTACTTTTCAGCGTGAACAAGTAACCAGTATCACATTGCCATTGGTATATTTATGATATATGACAATTAAACTTCGTAATATTATCTGTTTTGTGTTTCATTCAGATCGTTTAGACTCGTACCATCATTGTTGGTAGGAGGGAGAAGGCATATGGCAGCTAACTTAAATTTAATGCAATTAAGGATCTCATTTGAAAAGCATTTATAACGAAAAGGTTAACTTTATTCAATCAAGTGATATGTCAATCGCCTCCTTGCATCACTGTTTTGGTTCATCGGATTGGCTGTTTCAAGGTTTCATCATTTGCGTCAAGGGGAAATCCCCATCGACCACGCCTCAACTCAAAGAGAAATCAGAATTTTGGATTATATTTGTTGTTGGCTTTTCGACGAGGTATGTGGCCAAGCGGACATCGATAATGTCAAATGCAAGTTGACAAGGGAGTTTTGAACAGCTATAAGGGTAAAGAAGGATTTACTAAACAGCGTCTTACGATGGGATTTTTAAGTATTCAATGAAGATTTCAAAGCAAACTTAGATTAGCCCGCGGAAAGTACCATTCTCAAAAGGGTCACTCTAGCTACAAAACTCAAACCAAAAACGACAATGAATGTACAAATACTACAGTAATTTAGGTATATATCACGGTCGACACGCTGAAACCGAGATTCCTTGCTTCACTTTATCTCAGCAACCTCCCAGTATGTTACCGTACAGTCTGTACCTGGTGCCACCATTGATGACATTGCAGATTTAATGTCAGAGTAAGCTGACGATGAATTAAAGAAAATTGTATTTCAAGTTGGAACTAATGACATAAGTGATATGAGATCGACTGCTGATGTTATTTCAAGCTACGACAATCGTTTTGGAATTGGCAAAGTCAATATCATGCAAAAGTGTCACCATCCTTAGCATTCCACTACGAACTGACAGTACAGATGTGCAGTTACGTATCGATGAATTGAATGGTGAACTTCAAATGCTTTGCAAACGTAGGAATGCTGCTTTTGTGAACAACGACTACACATTCAAGTTCCGTGATAATAGCATCGATACTTTTGTTCTATACCGTGACGGCATTCATCTCAATGTGAAAGCCTGCGGAAAATGCTCGACAACGCAAACCTTACCCAGCTGTTCACTGCCGGCACTTTCATTAACAGAAATTATGCACAATCAATGCCAGAGAAAGGTGATAATACCCGTCCAGAAATGCGTAGTTCACGACACCAAATGAGCTCCAAAGCGCCTGGAACGACTCGACCAGCTTTTAGCCAGACACAGATCCCAAGACATAGTAACTACGTCATTCTCCTCTACAACCAAAGACTGCCAAGTACTACAGGAACCACAAACAACTTTCCTGTAGCCGTATAACTTTATATAGGGGGGAGGAGAATGCGTATGCACCGATTATGATGAAACGTGTGAATATGATTAGGAAGCCACCGTGGTTCTCTCCTGAAATTCTGGATCTTATTCGTGGCAGAGATTACAATCTTGTGAAAACCATTTGGTCCAAAAACCCTAACGACTGGCTTGTGTATCGTTCTTTACGGAACAGGGTTGTCCATGCAATTACCTCTGCTAAGCGACGTCATTATCGTAGTGTCTTCACAAACAACCCTAATAACGCTTCTGTTCTTTGGAGGTCTGTTAATGATATTTTGTCCCGTGGTTACAGTCAGTCTCTCAGCTCAACTTTTTACCATGAAGGTAAGAGGCTAAAAAACCATGGGGATATCGCCAAGGCTTTCAATATTCATTTTACTAGCATCATTGATAAGTTTCGTCAGCATTTTGACAACACTCGTGATCTCAGTATAACCAAAGCTTGGGTTAACTCGCGCCATGGTAACTCTTCACCAAGTTTCAAAAGTCTTCCTGTCACTGATATCCGATGACTTTGTTAAAAAGCATCTTTCTTTGCTCTATGAAAAGAAGTCTCCTGGTAATGATGACCTCTCTGGAATTTCTGAAGATTGGTTGCGCCGCGTATTGCTGATTGTGTTAGTAGTATTTTTAATATGTCAATAACAAATGGGGTCTTCCCTACTTGTTATAAATGTACCCGTGTTGTTCCCATTCACAAGGGTGGTTCGAAGAGTGATGTAAACAACTATAGGCCAATTTCCATTTTGCCCTTCCTCTCTAAAATCCTGGAAAAGCATGTCTATATTAGCCTTTTTAACTATTTGCATATGAATCATTTAATTGTTGAGTCCCAATCTGGCTTCAGAGAACATCACTCATGTCACACTGCTCTGATTAAACTGACGGATCACCTTCTTTCCAACATCGATTCGTGTCTCTTTAATGGTTTATTGTTTTAATTTGATCTACGTAAGGCCTTTGATCTGGTTGATCATGATATTCTTCTGGATAAACTTGCTATTTATGGTGTTTCCGGGTCATCTCTCCGTTGGTTTCGCTCTTACCTGACAGACAGAACTCAGCTCGTTCAGTATCTTGGATGTGAGTCGGAGGTCTTGCCAATTGTTGGTGGCGTCCCTAAAGGGTCTATTCTCTTCCCTCTGCTTTTTTTATTTTTATCAACGACCTATCAACGACGTTCCCCTTTACCTTAACACGGGTGAGTTAGATATGTTCGCTGAAGACCAGACTTTGTGTGTTTCAGGTAATAGCGTCGATGAAATTATTTCTTGCATGAACGATAATGTTGTCCCAATCTCATCGTGGGTTTCTAATAATGCTATGGTTGTCAACACGGAGAATATTAAAAGTATGGTTATTGCTTCTTGCCCTAAAATTAGACATGTTACTAATAATGAGGCCTCTATTTGTGTCACAATACAAGAAACAATTATCTCTAATGTCTCTTCTCACATCGTCTTAGGCGTGTCAATTGAATCAACTTTAAGTTAGGATGTTCACGTTGATAACCTGTGTAAGAAACTTTCTATCAGAATTGGTTTCCTTCTCAAACTACGTCCATTTGCCACTACCAGTACTCTTTTGGTTGTGTACAATGTACTGTTCCTTTCTTTGATTGATTATTGTTGCACTGTTTGGGTCAATACTTCGAAGTCAAATCTTCACCGTATTTACAAACTCTAGAAGATGGCTGGAAGAGTAATTATAGGGGTTGACATGAGTATTCCCTCACGAACGATCTTTTAACTTTGCACTGGTTGCCGATTGACCTACGGATTGTCTATTTCACTGCGTTTTTTACATTCAAATCATTGAATGGCCTTACACCCTCTTATTTGACTGACGTTTTTCATCGAATTTCATCAAACACCCGCAATGCCAGTCATGGAAATTTGTTTGTTTCAAAATTTAAGACTACCACAGGTCAAAAGTCTTTCTCTTTCCGTGCTGCGAGTACTTGGAATACAATTCCCCCTGCGATTAGAAATAGCTCTACTTTACCGACTTTCAAAGTGAAGTTGCGAGATTATCTTATGACGAAGTTTACAAATGAGGGTTCAGATTTAGATTAATTTATTTTCTTTTGTTGCAATGAAGATGTTACTCATCCTTATGTTGAACACTTGCTGTATTTACATGTACATTGTATTTGCTATTTATACGCATGTACTTTTTTCGAGCTCTCAGAGGGCTTTGATGTAATTTACAATTTGATTTGTAACTCAGATTACCCTCTTTAAATAAAGTCGAATAATAATAATGACAATAATAATAATAATAATAATAATAATAATAATAATAATA
>LD359259.1:73759-107059 GCA_001465055.1 Ptychodera flava | reverse complement strand
GCCCTCCCTGGTCTCAGCCAGAAATGGTTATACCTTACAGAGTTTTTTCCCACGGAATGAAAACAAATGTACTTGGGCTGAGGCCCAAGTACAATAAAAATGTTGTATCATTCGTCCATTTACGATTAAACGTGTGTTTCTTCATGATCTTCTCGTCTAGAGGGATTCAACTCGCGTTGATTATTTTTTCATTTGTTGTCGCTACGGGGAAGCTGACAAAATAATGAACGGAAAAAAAAATATTTTCAAGATCCTTTTAGATCTATTAGGCCCATGCAACAAATACAATTCCCCATTCTCAACAAAAGTATGCATATAATGGATACTATAGCGTCATTTCAAGACCAAGGGTCGTGTTCAAGTTGAAAACTTAACACGACTTCTGCACATCAAGGGACTTTGGAGAGCATTCCGCTGAGAGTAAATGTATGTCCATTTATTGATTCTGAGGGTCCCTTTTCCATTTTCTAAGTGTACAATTTTGACTACCTTTCGAATTTCTTACATAAAATTCACGTTTCAGTTCGTTTGTGTTTGCTTTCCAAAATATTGCAGAGAAACACACTGCATGTCAACAATGTCCCGTCAAATGGTAGTCGCATTGACAGAAAAGAGATTGAAACACCCACTACTATTTTTGTTGTAGCGCATTTTTTCTGGGTCATGTTTAAAGTTGAATTAAAAATAAAACCAGTCAAAATTTAATATACACTCTAGTCCTCACTAGTACTAGTTGTACTATAAGAATATTGTTTTTTATTTATCCCCTCTACCCCTACCCTTCTAATGAGCTAGACCCAAAAGAGTCGAATGGTTGTCTTGCCAAAATCATTGAGTTTATGTCTACGGAAATGTCTCATACTTAAAAAAACCGATATCAGAGAGTATCAAAATTTTAAAAGACATTGGCTACGTACAAATGTATATAAATTTCAAAATTGAAAAACCGTATCGAGCCGTCGACCAGCTTCAAGAGTACCGCTGCCTCTCGGATATGTTCAACAACATTCCTAGGGCCAAAATAGGTTTGTTTCTCGTAGGTCTCTCACAAAAATGATGATGTGGCTGCACGTTTTTCACATTTTATTTTTAGGGGTTTGTAGGTCGGACGATTTAACAGCCACAAGGAAAAACACACCAGGATTGTTCACATGCCATGGTAACTCAGAGAATCTGCATGACTGCGATAACTTTACTGTTCAGAACTGTACAAAGTAAGTATAAGATTACAGACAATAAATGTTACATTTTATTGTTCGTAATAAATTATTATTTGTAAATATAAGGTTTACAAGTGTATCGAAAAGCTGACACAACTAGTCTAGATCAACATGAGCGAGGACGAGAAACGTTCATTTTGTCCTTTCTGGCTGTAACACCGTTTGTCATAGACAGAAAGATCCATCGCTCGAGGGCGCTCTCTACGCTCCTCCTCTTAGCGCCCTCAAGCGACGGATCTCTGTCTAAGTTTGTCATAAACAAAAATAAATGTATGACGTTTTCATTACTTCGTTCACTACTGTCAACAAAAGTCAAACGTTTACAAGTACCCTCGCCTTTCTTGCGGTAGTCTTTGAATGTAGGGGAAAGGCGATACGATTTTGGTAAAGTCTAAAAAAGGGCAAAATAATGTATGCTAACAGCTTACACTGACTATGAGATAAGTGGTGAGGACAGGTTACCCGAAGCAATTTCCACGCGACAGCATGTTCAACAGTATGACCATCCTTGTGGGCGTGCGCTGGCTTAGCCGAAGAATACAGACTGATGCGTTTATCGTTGATTGATTGTTGACGTGGAGAGAGAACGCTGGTGACTGTTTGTAGGTATGTTCTTTACGGATGTTCGTCACTTTGGAATCCTTACATTGTCAAAATCTACTTGTTACTAAGTATGTTCAAAATCCTCGAGAATTCCCGTCGAGTAAGTTTCGAAAGGATGGTCTGCCGTGAAACTGGTGACAAACAATAGTGGAACACAAATAGAATAAACGATATTTAGGTTTTGCCTGGACTTTTAAATGTTTCGACTACGAATGAGCACGATTCAGTTGCACCTGTAAATGTGAATAATGACAACAATCCAATCATTTATCGCGTATGTATCCCAATCAGCGATGACTGTTTAGCGAATTTCCATTGGTCGTACTAAAAAAAGAGGAAAGTGACTTCTGCAACACGTATGCAGTCCTATCAAGAAATAATTAAACTTTGAAAAATGTCGTTCCAAAAACGTTTTGAATTGCTTCAATGTTTCACTGTAAACGGCCAACAGCAAACTCAATGCAGAAAGAAAAAAACAGTTATTATTTCCATTGTATAGGTATTGATTTATTTCACTTGTATTTGATCAAGAACATGTAATCGATGTAAACTTAGGGCATGTTGTAAGTTTATGATGATTTTTATGCAAAATTATCATAAAATCCTCCTGAGTATGAGTAGAATGTATCTGTCATGAATACCATTCACAAAAGAGCTAAATACTTTGCAAATAACTAACGATTACATACAAACATTTGCCATGAATATACTCTGAACTCTGAAATCACTACTTTACATCTACTCTATACGACTTGTAAAACATGTTGAAAATGACAGCGAGATTTGAAAGTTTTAGTCAATGTATGATCCGTTCCCTAGATATCTCTGAGACTTCGATTTAGTTATGAACCCAAAAGTTATCCTGCTTAAAATAAAAACAAAAGTAAAAAATCGAACTTACAATTAAAATATAACTGTTATACCCCATATGGAAGCATTGGAGAACATTTCAATGAAGAAAAGGAAAGGAAAAAACCCAACCTAACCTAACAGAAAACAATGATTACGATTGTTTGGATGGTTGAATCTCACTCACACAGCCTGAAAAACATTTAAAAATTGAAAAAGGTCAATGTTGCATACATTACAACTCTATTTATAGTGTCTGTATACATAATATTAAAAAGGATGTTTTTCATGGTGTCGTTAATACATTTCATATAAAAGCCACATGACGTTACAAACAAAGTGATCGATTTATGAACCAATATTAAACCAGCGCGGACAAGCCGCTTTATCACGTCCTGATATTGGTAACACTGGTACTACAGCGTGTTGATAATGCGGCAAGTTGACAAGACAAATAATTTTGGAAGATCATAAAATGTCGATGATGCTATTGTATGTGATCATCTGCAAATTTACAAAATACAAGTACGCCACATAACTTTCTAGCTTACATTATATTGCAAATTATTTACTCTTTTCTTGGTATCTATGCAAAGATAATGTGCACAAAATCTCCGTACTAATTCACTCATAATGTTTTACACTCGTTCCTTAATTGGTGAAAGTTAGAAAGTTGTTCATGTAAAAGCTTAAAATTATTTATCATATACAATGTCGTAAAATCTATGGCATAGACGTAAATAACAAATTTTTACAATAAGTCTGGTGCTCCCTACTATTGATTGGTTTTATAAAATTGATTAGAATTGAAAGCCAAGTACCGATACTACACTACACATGCTACATACTTTGTACGAAAACACAGATATGTGATAAGTGCAAACGTAGTTGTCTGTCATCTTGTGACCTACCATATACACTGGTCTACGTCTGTCACTTTAAACAGTCTGATAAATAGAGTATACGATTCATTTACGACAATTTGACTATGTAATCAGAGTCCATCTATCATTTTACTTTAAATTTAAGATCATCGAATTCTAGATCGAATTTCGTATTTTACATTCACTCTCTTGGTTTCACTGAAAAATAAACTTTCTTGGTCAATGAATGATCTTCGTGAGGGATTTGGTCAACTTCTTGTCCATTGTCTAACTTAATGGGTTTTTTAAACACTACATCTCGTACCATTGTGAGCATGTCTAAAAGGTGTTCCTCACTTGTATATTTTTTCAGAGTTTCAGTAAGCGTTTGAATGTACACGCTTCCTTTTTCCGGATCCCGGTAGCAGATGGCGTTTGGTTGGGAAGCATATGCAAAGAGAAAGTCTGTTTCATTGGCTATTTTCATTCTAAGCGCTCTGCGGCTTTCATTTTCCACATTGGGTGTAGAGGCTTCTTCTTTATATTGCGTTTGGTGTTGTCTGTCCCCTCTGCATGCTTGAATGAAGAACATTTTAGGTTTTCCCTCAAGGGAGGGGCACTTACTGCCGACGAACATATTACGTATATCTTCCATCTTCACATTCTTGTGGTCACTTGTTATGACTCCGTTCTCATTTCCATGAGACATAAAGAAACAAACGAAGGAGTCATAGTCTTTGTGGTTGTCTTCACGATAGCGCTTCAGTTTAGACATGAGATCTTCGTAGTTCAGGTCCTCATGGAGCTCCACTTTGTACTTGAGATACTCGGAAAACACATACTGTACACTTTCTGTAAGTAGAAGGTAGATGTCTCAGTTACTTCGCATGTTGGTCGACTAACGTTTACTAATATATCGTCTGAATGTGTGTATTTAAGGTAACATATCTCTCAAGTGCATCATCTGTGCTGTCTTCTTGCTTTGTCTCGATCAATAGCAATTACATCTCTCACACGCTGGCTGAACATCAGTTCAATGAGTAGCAAAGAACAAGTACCACAATTGTGAAGACTGCTTATTCCGCATAATGGCTGATTCAACAATATCTCGAACATGTTAAAGTTTTACTTGCCTTTGCAATTGAGAGCAATATGCTTGCCTTACACTGTCGAAAGGCTAAGCGGAGATCCTTGAAAGGTACAGGACTATGAACAAATCCTTACGAATTTCCCGCAAGCTCCGTTTATTTGTGTTGAAGAGTCTGAATGTCTGTGGATCTGAATTCTAATCAGCAAGACAGACTATACCCAATATTTGTTTAGACAACCCTTATCGATTATTCATGATAATAGCAGACATTTACCAATTTTATATGAGTGTAAATAGCATACCGACATCTTTCTTTGCGCCAACTCTTCTCTTGTCCTCACTGCCAAAGTTTTCAAAGTTGAAAATTACGGCAAAGCCGTGCGGAGTACGGTCCATTGAGTAGTTCATGTTTACATCCTTAGCAGTTGACAGTGTGCGTTTGGAAGAATCGAGTAGCAGATCTGTACTTGAATCTGTATCCACGTCTGTCGCTTGTATTGGGATATTTAACGGATATTTCCGTACTTTAACACGCGATATATCTAATGACTTTGGCAAGTTTTCGATATCAGTTCTCAGATCTTTAAGGCATTTCATTTTATTGAATTCCGGAAGTTTTAAATCCTGATTTCCAGTTACGTCAAGCGTTTCTAGATATTTTAACTCCGATACTGTTGTTATGTTTTCCACGTCATTCTTAGCGATATTCAGGAGTCTTAAACTTTCCAACTTTTTA
Source organism: Ptychodera flava (assembly GCA_001465055.1). NCBI lineage: Eukaryota > Metazoa > Hemichordata > Enteropneusta > Ptychoderidae > Ptychodera > Ptychodera flava. The sequence continues at coordinate 101,698 of LD359259.1, read as the reverse complement.
AAACTTCCTTCCGCCAACAAAAAATTGTATTTTTTATGAATCGTCGTTTTACTATCCTTTATTCTTATTGTGCTTATTTTATTGTTATTCAAACACAAAATTTCCAAACTTGTCAGCTGTTCTATCGTGGCAGGAAGACCTAATTTAGAATTGCTGCCTATAATCAATACCTTTAAATTTACAAGTTGGTCGAATTTTTCTGGCAGGGACGATAGATTGCAAGACTCTGCTCTAAAATCTTCTAATTCGACTAGCTTGCACATTTCAGCCGGAAGAACCTCACATAAAGAATTGTGAGAGATATCGAATATCTTTAGTGATGTCAGTCCCCCTATTTCCTTCGGAACGCGACTGATACGATTATGCGACAACGTCAGTTTTGTCAGTGATTGCAATTTACAAAGTTCCGCGGGGAATTCTTTCAAATTATTGTAGTCCACAATGAAAGTGCGTATATTTGCTAACTTTGTAATCGCGGGTGAGATATTCGACAATTTATTGGAAGAAATATTGATTTCCGTAAGGCAGGAGACATTAAAGTCGCAAAGAATCGACGGAAATTCACGGAACCTGTTTCCACTCAGATTTACGTGACTTATATCGTACGAATCAAGTGAGGGTTGCAGGTTCTGTAACGAGCGGCGACTGAGATTCAATGAAAAGGGTCTAGTTTCGCCAACTGATGAAGTATGACTACAAGAGTGCTCAACATTCTCGAAATTTTCATTGTCGTCGGTGTTTTCTGCCATTCTCGAAAATGATTAACTTTACTTCCTGTCAGAAAAAAAGGAAGAACAAAGTGAAAGAATGGTTGTAATTAATTAAGGTTCATTACAGTATTTATGTTGATATTTTATAATTACAAAAACATGCTTGCTCGTCGAAACAGATATTGACCTCGCAATCTCTTTCTATCACACCCATTTATTGTGGTGACGTCAAGTTTTTTTTTCTCACAAATATGATCGACGATGTAGCTCTTTCGGGGCAAATATCTACTAAAATTTAAGGATATGTCAGATATTCATAGAAAATGATGTTAGTTTTCCTAAATCTTTAACAAAAGACCAGGTGAGAGGAGTCATTCTGAAAAAGTACTCATAAAATTGTTTCACTGCGCTAAACTTCACGATAAACTGGAAAAAATATATTTCATTCGATGCTGGACTGAACCCATCAAAAATCCCCTTATTCATCATCATTATTAATGCGTTTCGAAAAGGTACGGTCGTTTATATCTGTCTTTATAATAATGAAAAATACATATGGTTTATCAAAGTAGTGGGTTGTGTGGTCCAGTGAACAGTGCTAAACGGGAATTAAGTTGTGATGCACTTATTTACACATGGAAGACGCTATTTTTGTAACTTCAAACTATACTTTCATCAAGTTGTAGGAAACATGAACAGCTCATTTCGGAATTCTTCGTGAAGATTATTTTACAGCATTAGCGTTAATCTTGTACACATGCAACAGTTGACTCATGAATTTTACAACGGACTAAGCTTCGGTTACTAAAATGCAAATTGACATGATTACACTTACACAGATTTGTGTACATTGGCAAGCTGAATGATTCGACTTAATTCTAGATACGGTAGAGGAGTGGAACAAGGTCATATATAGTTATGACAAAATTTGCACACATTTCTGACAGCGTACTACATATCACCTTTTGTGATATGAAAGAGTTACCCTTGGTCAGAATTATTTTCTGTAACATGAGAAGTAAGCTATGGGATCGCGAGAAGTAAGCAATAAAAAGAAAGCTAGCTATATATTGTCCAGAATTTTGTAAATGCTGAAATAGTGATCGACAAAGCAGCTTGACACCAAATATCTCGAAAAGATTCGATGCACTGTCATCACATAAGGAAAATAACAGAATTTGTTTCTGTAAGGGTGTAGTACAATTACAATTTGTTGCCGTGTGAAAATGTACTCACCGCCAAAACTTGATCTACCCAAATGTGACGTGGATGCTTAATGTTGCGGTCTCAGTCTCCTCGACAATCAACTAGTATGAGATGTGTCATGTTCGGAGTTTGATGTAGTTTGGACTATAGAATCAAATCGGGCGTCCTTTTATTGAACGGTGCTTGTCACTCTTTGTGCAAGTTGTCGAGAAAAACAGGGGAGGGTTTTGTTCTTAAAAGCATGAATCAGTCAATATGTCGGCACTCAGGATCTGATTGGCGTATGAATACATTCATTGTAAACTTTGGGCGGATTCCAAACACATGGCGATTCTAGATAAGACCATTGAATTCAGACACGAATTAGACCCCCGCATTCCAATTGATTTACATGAAATCATATTTATCAAAGGCGGATGCATTTAGGAATTATAATATATAGTTTTTCTTTGATAAAAGAGCCCAAAACTAAATGGTCTTGAAATAAGATGTAAAGTGTTACGCTTGATGCGTGCGTGTGTGATCAGCCTGTCTTTATTTTATAGTCATATTACCCCACACAGTGACGTTACAGCACCCACAGTTAGTAAGATCAAATACTACAGAGGAATTCTGTGACGGGCAAACAGAACAATACCTTTAAAGATTTGTGAATTTTAATTTTCTGTTGATAGAATATTTCTTGTTTGATATTGAGTTGCATGGAGAAAGACTTCAAGGATGGAGATGCGAAGACAGAACGTTCGGATGGAGATGTAAAGCTCAGTGAATATCGCGAAGTATACTTTAAAGAGAGAATTGTTTATACAGAAAAAAGTGTACAGTTGGGAATATCTAGTTCCACAGGGTATGCGAGCAGCAAAAATTTGCGGTTAAATTCTGTCGTCCATTCTAAATTTGTTAGTTTTTCTTTCTTTCTTTAATATTATGTCTTTCAATACTCTAACAATATGAGAAAGAATGAACTGTTTTGAAATTATAATATGACCAACACGCACTGTTAAAGCCATTTTTATCCCATATTTTTCGACAAGTAGATCGAGCGGTGCCGTGCTCGGCTGGTGTTCTACTGCGATGTTATTGATTGTTGGCAAAAGGTCACAAGGAAGTTCAGTTTTTGAAAACTCGAGTTCTCTTGTTATGTGCAAAAGCTCTCCTCAACAAGCCATATTCAATATTTTCTGGTTTGACATCCATTCAACAAAAGCCACTAATCAGAATTGGGCGATGTATATCAGATAACAAAAATTATTGGTAATCGTAGGGGAAATCCCTTTCAAGTTGACACGTAAACTTGGAATCTCTGGAATGCAATAGAAATAAGTATGTATTTTTTTATTTGGACTCAAAGTTTACAGAAAACATAGAAAAGTTTGCCTTAGTATTAAATATTGCTGAAAGACAGTTGATGGAAATATTGTGTAAACAGATTAGTGAACACATATCTTTATATCTGCCAAAGAAAACAATCGAATTTTATCCGTGAAACGCCGCGTCGAACGCTCTTCCTGTAACCCTGACTGCTTTAGACTACCCTCGCAAGGTTACTATACTGCGAGTTCACTGTAGACGGTTTGGCAGGACTTACCCCGCACCTGACCGCAACAATCGATCGGGCCATATACTTGAATTTGGTAGTATTTATGATTTAATTCATTTGAATTCACATTGTTTCGACTGGTATGTAATGTATCATTACTATCGAGCGTATTCTTATATCGATCTGGTCGGATTTATTTTTCTTTGACATTATTGTTCCCCATGGTTGTTTGGTACTTACGTTTCTTGATCATAAGCACATGAACAGAACTGTGTATCAAGAAGATTCGATGATACATTTTCACTGTACAAATAGACTAATTATAAAAATTACTGAGGCAAGAAATAGAGAACAGAACGTTTTGAAAAATATCTTAAATTAAGCATTTCGATACTTCCTTGCCACAAAAATAAACATCTTAAGTCATGTGTACAACATGTGATGTTGACACTTTGACACATTGATTTAATTATCAAATGTTTGTTGACTGATAACAACACACTTCTGAAGTAGGTAGCTGAGTGGTCAAGGGGTTGCTACTGAAGCGTTACATTAAAGGGGGAGGCGACTAGGTAGCTGACAATATTTTGATTTTGAAATATAAAGGGTTTAACAGGGACGATGAAACGCATTCATTCTCATATTCCTGGCCGCTGGGAGTGTGGGATCGTCAGTGCGGGAAAACCGATCCCAGGCTCTAAGAAACCGTCCCACACTCTGCAGTATATATTACACGAGCTCTGATTGGATGATAAACAGCCTTTCGTCCAACGCGCAAAATATCATCCCATGGCACGATTAGTAACACACGGACTGTAACAACAAAGTAATCAGGTCAGAGTACGGGGGCAGACGACAGCATTTAATTTGTCAAGACTTTAGATCATGTTGTACGTCATTGGTGATAAACTAAAAAACGGCCGAACTTTATAAATAACTGGTGAACATAGGACACTTTGAACATATATTAATGGTTTGTTGGACATCTCGTCTGTAGCAGAAGTTGAGGTATCGGCAGTGAAACTCGCAACGGGGTTCATGTTAGTGACATGGAATACTAGATGGCCACGAAGTAGGACAGTCGCTGATACAGTTAAACATTCAATGTGTCCAGTGTGAATTTAACGCATTTTGTGATCATGTGAGAAAAAAAATCTCACAGACCATGAGGCTCGTGTGAGACAAAATATACCCAACTCGTATGAGAAATCTGATCCAAGGTCCTTGGGGGGGGGTGAGATTCCATTATTCCACTTAGTCTCTCTTACTGGCTCTTTGACCAGATACGGTAATGTTTGAGTAGGAAAACCGATAAATCGTAAAAAAGTAAGCAAAAATAGTGTGCTTATGATATACCTCTTCGAGGCGACACTTGGTAATCAGCTCCGAAAATGTGTTTCTTTAATAAATGGGCAGGTCGGTGGAGGACAGTTTTTACCTATTTGTATTCCACTGAATATGATCCCTCAAAAACAGCAAACTTTCACAAAAGTATGCATGATATTTAAAGCCATAAAAGTTTAGGGTGTGACGTTTTTCACAAGGTAGGCCGGTTAACCAGAAGCTCAAAGATCATGGAGTCTTTAGGTTAGTCTTGTCCGTACCTCAATTGTAACCTATCTTAATCTCTCACAACAGCTATCGCTACGTAGTGCCATTGTAAGTATATGTGTTGATTGTAGTTTACTCGTATGAAAGCGGAGTATTCCGTATCATAAATAAGTTCAAATTCATTGCTCAATCTCAAAGAAGTCTCATTTTTACGCTACTAGCTGTGGTGTTCTGACATACGCGACAGTCTAAAAAAAGGTGACCCTACGCACGCAACCGCTGAGACTACGCGGATTAATCACACCTCCGTATTGATCTTTTCTTCACAATAAATTAAAGTGTCGATGCTTGAAGTCAGCAATGGAAATATTTACCGAAGAAAATTTGTGAATATAATTCAAGTTGGTCCCCGGGACTGTCAACTTAACAATGGGCTGTTCACGCAAATTAAATTTATTTTTGGCGTTCAGTTTGATAAAAATTGAAATGTGAAAGGTGTGACCACTTAACCCTTGGCAGTATTTTGACAGACGATTTCAGCAAACACTTACTCAATATTTACATACGACACGGTGCTACTACTTGAGATGCCAAAATCACCTGCTTTAATGCGACAAGTCACTGAAGGAACCCTCCGTATACAGCTTTTTGAAATCATGGTCGGTCCACAAACTTTGTCGAGTGACCGTGTTGAAATGGAGTAATAATTTGATCATCTCATCGAAAGTCATGCGAGATATACAGCTCAGAATGAAGCTTTTTTTGTCATTCGTACGCCATATGCCTTTATGCAAAGAGAGAGAGAGTGTCATGTTAAAGTCGTTAATTGTGGACGCTTTTAAATAACCGTGAAGGTTACTGGGAAATAAGGTTGTTGAACTATAGATTATAATTTAAAGCCTGTGAGATCGGTAGTGTAGAATTTAAAAGTAAAGTTTTGCTATATGATTCAATATGGCTGCCTAGCGGTCTTTTTTTTGCATTGTTGTATAGAGCAATATCTAAGACATGTGTAGACCTATTTGTGTCAAAGTTGGTACAAGGACGTACCGGTATGTCATACATATGTACGCGATGAGTCATTACATAGACATATACCAGTTTCATTCAAACTTGGTAGCAAAACAATGTACCATAAATATGCATGTCAGCTTGTGTGCCGACCCCATGCAATATGGCTGCCAGGTGGCTACTTTGTGATGAAGATTTTCTCAAGATCACAACTGTCCATTATTGGACGTGGCTGAACGGATGTCATATAGTGGCGACATCAAGACAATGTACAATGACATACACGTAAATATTAGATTGAGTCACGGTACGGTCTAAAATGGATGCCATAGGGCTTTCTGTCACAACTCTTACAAGTCCATTGTCATTAAGTAGACATCCCTGAATTTGTTCAATTAGACCTTAGTACAAAGATAGTGAACTATAATTTCAATGTAAAATGCCGCTGCTGTCGCTCTATCGATTATATCACGAAGTACACAAATAGATATTTAAATTACAACATGGATGAACAAAATATTATATGATCCAGAGGAGAATATGGCATCAAGAAAATCTTTAAATTTCAATCTGGCAAGATGCTTAACTGAGGGCTGAAGTAAAGTGCACTGGTAGCCTGAGCCATATCTATTATGAATGACTGGCTTTAAGTCCTGCATGCTTATCTACACACTACCAGTTGATGTTCGGAAAGAGCTAAAATGCGATAAGTGTAAAACGTACATCCATTGCCCCGCATTTACATAAGCTTATATTGTGAATAGTTTGGCATTTACTATTTCAAACGTAAGCCATGGCATACCGGTAGTGCTATATCACACATTGGCCCGTCCGTTTTGTATCCTTTACCAGCTTAAAGCAGGACATGCCTTGGGGACAGATGACAGGACTCTGGAATTTATAAAATGTTACTATGATCTACAACTTGGCAGGGTTCATTTTAAAGCTCTTGGAGAAGAAAAAGCCGGTGTTTTAATGGTGTTTGATTGCCATGTTGGACTCTTAAGTTTGCTTTTAATCATTAATTTGATTCGTGTGCTGAACAAGGATGTTATATGTTGCAAAATACAGTACTAGTATGTTGTATTTCGTAGTGTTATCCTACCATAGTTCCATGGGAGTTCTAGTCACTTATTGTACAAGCTCCAGAGAGAAATTTACGGGTCAGACAGCACGGTCTACCTCAGTTTGTCTTCCGAACCTCGGTCGCTCCGCTCTTGTATAATAATCATCGTAAAGTGCACTGCAAGCGTTTAGTGTGACTTAGCAACGAAAGAATAAGCTTCGCTCCACGACATGTCTGTCCCTGCCGCTAACGGCGCACATACATTTGACGAATTAAATTGCATCAGCGATGTGAACAAGGTTAGAGGCGATATTACAGTTCCCTCGGTTCAATATGCAAGGTTATTATCAAATGTAGCATTATAGTGCGCATATTACCTCGATCAACTGTATAAGCAATACTTAAGACATATATAGATCATTATGACAAGGATCAAAAAGCATAAAACATGCCGGGGAATTATATTTAAAATGTTTTAGAAAACTTGAGGACAAACTGAAAAAATAAAGGCATGATGGTACCGAAAAGTAACGAAAACAATTACGACAAAGCGCAAAAATTGCTAAATGCGAATGATATCAAAACACGATAATGTCAGAGACATCATTTCGCTTCTAGTTTCTTGCTTAAATAAGCGAGTGTTTGCATGTGATACCATAGGCAATGACCCCCTCAAGTCATAGTGGGATGACCCACGAATAGGTGATGATAGACGATTTTAACTACTGACTTTTGCTTTTGGGGTGATTACGCTATTAAAGTAATCCAAGGGTTTTGATTGTATTTTGATGTAGTATTTAGACCTTAGATTTCATGATTTCTGTACGAAAGCTCTTTTATTTATAACTATTGACCTTTTTGCTGATAGAAGGGTTAAATCAGTTCAATAAAAGAAGACGCGCGTGTATTTCACCCAAAGTTTGGCGGGTGTAATACGGCGAAGGAAACTGGATCATGACAAACTTCGAATATGGCCGGTGTCCGATAAGGTCGACGTGAGTGAAAGTCTCTACAAAATCCGAACCATCGGCGGAATCGTGTGATGAAATCGCATTCGAAGGGGATGCGAGGGAAGCTGGATGTTAACTGACATTATTTGAGCTTGTCTTCGTGAGATCCCGGCGTGTGAAGTGGTATTTCTTCGACCCAATCGAATGTCAAGTCTGCTGTACTTGAACGAAGCGTGGGTGCTCGCCGAAATCGAACACTTCTTTGGAGACACTGACTGCAGATATCCGACGATTAAGGATGCTTGCACAGGTTTCTCAACGCTGATGCTACACGTCTTAGAAGCTGATGTAAGTACGATTCGATCGATACAAGTCGCATGAAAATCGGACTCAATTTGATAACGTTACGGCCATTTGAAGTTCTCTGAACTGGGCGTGAGGAATGCAACGACCCGCATAACTCAACGCCAACGGATAAACTGTCGACGGATCATCTTACGAGCATATGATTAATCGACCACATAAGTGATTTTTCATTCGCAGAACTGATCGGTGCTTTGTTGTTGAGTTTAACTTCACATCTGAAGGAACTCGGAGCATTGTCGACGAACGAATTTCCCAGTGGAACTCATATTCAACGAATTAGCGTAACGTTCATGGGTTATAACTGAGACGTGCGTTGCTGGCTCTTCTGCCCATTTACACGCAACTGAGAGCTGTTCGCGGGACGACGCCCTCATCGGTGAAAGCCGACGTTGGTTCTCGCTTTTGTTTATGAACTTTTGAACTATGCCTGAAGTGACTCTTGGCAGGCGAAGATACGCTCGTTTTCTCCAGGAACGTGTACCTGCGATGGAATGCCAATGAGTTACTGTGTTGTCAACGTTACCACATAGGCGTTTGGACAATTAATGCAACGGACACTGTACTGTTTGTTTGTTTGTTTGACAAGTTCAGAGCCTTTGTCCTGATTTGTCTGTCAAGTGAAAAGCAACGAGTGGCACAGCTGAACATTGTCACTGTAAGTGTTACTTGTTCTCGACGTCACATGTTTTTGATATCATTTTGCACTTCTGAATCAATGTCTTTTATTTTATAGCATTTAGACATGTCAAGTGCTGAATCGATTTAGGGATAGTACTTTTTTTGTTAACGATATTGTAATTTGATATTTTTGCTCGGTACCGGTACATTTGAATTTTATTGGATCGTTATTCATTATATTTTGTTTATTATTCTTTTATTTTACTTCAAGTGTCTGTGTCATTTGTCCAGTCCCTGCACTCGTCTTGGTTTACACCTACTTGCGACGCAACTGCATTTTCCACGAATTCCGCGACCCAACTCACACGAACGAATTTGGTGATTGCCCTTGTTGAGTTTGCTCCTAAGCAGCTAGCCCGTGAATAACACCGAAATAAAGCAAGGGTAACACATCGATCGGTATAGGTGCATCCTTTTAACGTTCTTTGTCAAAATCTGTGCCACACACTGTCATATCTAAACCAAGATGAATACCAGTTAGTGCATACTTACTTAACCAACAGCTTTTCTCGTTCCAAATCATGTTTGCCTTGTAGTAACCATCGGGGAAACTCACGAAAATATCTACAATACTATGAATAGTTCACAAATTACATGAAATTGTGATTAATGTAGACGAAATGAAGGGCTATATGGCCAAACCAAAAATTATCGAGCAGGCTCTGTAATGTCTCGCTTTTCTCTCACCCTTTCTTGTACATAAACGTTAACGATACAAGTAGGAAGCCGACTAAATACCAAGGTATTGTCAGATCGACCAAGATATTATAAGCGTTCTGTTTTGTTTCTCGAAATCCTTCTGTTTGCTGTAGTACGGAGTCATTGTGTGAAGTACAACACTGACAATGTAATTTAAATAAACTATAACTAACTGTGTACTATATTGTTTGCTTGTGGGATTTAATGAATCCAAATTCATTTTTAGACGTTTATCTTGCTAAATTTACATATTTTGTTATCACACACGTTTACGGGCTTGAAAACGGCCTCTTCATCGGGTTTAGCCATCGTTTAGTCACGTGGTCCAGGACCTGTAGAACAAATGAAGCCATCATCAATTATTGTTGACACAAATAGCAATGTATTATTGACCCAGAGAGAAAAATATACTGATACTACAGTACGTAGTTATAAGCGATATAAGTCTGCATTCAAATATACTATTGGAAGGGGGCCGGAGCTTGAGGAATTCAGGGGGATTTGAAAATTCTTTGTTTGTAGAGGGGAACTTGATGGTTTGGCTCTGCCTATAAGTGTGAACTGGACATATTTTGGTGTCCTATTATCTTTTACATTTGTGCTTTGTGGCATTCTATGACTTTTATATTGAAAAAATCTAAGAAACAATATTACAGACAAATAAAGGAATATAAAAAGAATTGGCCGAGGAGGAGTAAATAAAAACCTTCTTGGAGTATACTGTAAGCTAAGATGTGAAATTATTGCTGTGACATAACATTCGAAATAATACAATAATGGCAGTTTACAATGGCTTTGGCGGGCGCAAAACATGCGCATTTGAGTGCTAACAATGCCGTGTACTTGTTCACAGATGATACGGCTAGTTTTCAATCGGGTTCGAACCCATAACATACGGCATCAGTCGCCTAGCGGACAGGCCACAGAGAGAACCGCTCGGCTAAATCTCCACTCCCAAAAAAGAGTGGTTCAATAGCTGGCTCAGTTGTTACATTTTCCTGACTGAGACCGCTCCACACGTTGTAGAGTTCGTGAAGCACTCACGCACGCATACTCACTATCACACATCGCACATACAAACTTTATCGAGGCGAAGAAACGAATTTCATCGCTTTAACTGGGTGAACGATAACCTCGGGGACAATTCTGTCCACCACAATGAGATGAAATAGGACCAACATTAAAACTTCGATCAAAATAGCAAAATGCTGATATCAATTTATATCTTTGTGATGTACTTTCATGTATGTAGCTAAGCCCCAGTATCTTAACGTGTATAGTACGTTGTCATCCTTCTAGGATGTAACCGGGATTGTTGTGGGAATGCGTGGTCTGGTTTGGTTCTGCTTCAACTCGCGTTTCCTCAATATCGGCTTTTTCATTCTTTTTCGTTCGCCTCTTCACAAGAATCAATGAGACAGCGAATATGACAGCTATTACCGCGACAACCACAGAACAGATAAGAAATATCTCCCAACCTGCAAACCCACCGTCATTAGTGATCGGAGTCGGAACAACAGTGTTCTGTGCGATGTTAGAGACAGCGCCCTCATTGCCGGCGGCGTCAACAGCTCGGACGGCGAATTAATGCGTCATTCCCGTACCGCTTGTATTAGCCAACACAACGTACGTTTCCAAAGAGCCCGCCGGCAAAGGTGATGTTAGGTTCCCGAGGACAAGATCGTCGTTCGTGATCACAGTGGCATTTTCAAAGGCACTGAAGATTTCTTCGAAGGAAGTGGAATATCTCAAGTCATAGTGATTCGCTGTACGAAAGAGGACATACGTGGCGTTCATTGGAAAGCTGATAAAATATTTTATGAGTCTTCAGCTTCACAAAAGTAAGTAGATTAATGTCGACAAAACAGCACCTTAAACTACCTTCGACTCTTTCTCCAGTCCAATACACCGACAAAAAAATGCATGATGGTAAGAAAGTTCACCGAGGAAAAGATAAATTTAAAAAATATTACCAAAACGCAGGCGGAACCAACTAAATTATATTTCCTACAATCAAATCAAGGAGGTCAGATATGAAAGGGACAGACACTGGCAAGATGCAACGTCATAGAATGATGTAACTACTCTGGTTTGAATATGGAAGTGAATAAAAAATAGATCAGTCTAATTTAAAGATTTTTTAAGATGAAAGAAGAACATACAAACCTATCCCTTGGTCGAAATCATCTCCCACAGCTGTCCACTCCAGAGTGATTGTCTGATTCTCGTAATCTGAACTGGGACTCTCTAGATCCACGATTCTTGACGGGGGATAGAAGTCATCGTCCTCACTCGGTATTTCGACGTCATTGTCAACTTGGAAAGACCCACCCGAAGCTATGCGGTCAAAGTCTCCGACAGGTTCAGGGTCGCCCTTCTCGGGGATTATTGCTGGAATTAAGATGTTCGAGACTCAATTTCATTAAAGTTGTTGTGAACAACTGCCTCGAATGAATTCCAACTGAAAAATAAAGTAGGGTGAATAATCTGCAAATAGCAAAAATGACATATTTTAATCAACATTGTCTATCATCAGACGTCTATTGTTTTAAGAATAGAAAGTTTGAAAATAAAATTTTGGTAGAGAAGGGAAAAAACTCACAGTAATCAGCTGGCATGGCAGCGGAATTCGCAGCCGTGCCAGTGATAGCAGCCGTGCCATCCTCATCATTGGCCATGACTTGTATCCCAAAGCGACAAGACCTCTGGCATTTCGCGTCGACATAATCCAGGAAATAGGCAGAGTAGGTGCCATCATCTTTTGTGATATCAGCACCGAAAACCATACATGTAGAGAATTTCAATTTGACAACCGATCCTTGATAAATATCCCTCGGATATCCAATGACCAGAAACTAACGCAGAACTATGGTTCCAAATGGCATGAAATGACGAAGTAGCAATATCTTTGATGTAGCTATGCAGCTATTTCTGTTTTTAAATGATCAGCGACAAACTACACATGTCAAAACTTTCGAATGAATCACTGGGTAAGTGTACTCTATGTTGCATAATTTTTTTGACGGAACTTCATAAAATTAACCAGTTCTTGTAATTTGATAATTTGTGGACACGGTACTTCCGCTAATTTCGAGCCCTGTATTTTGAAATTCATCGTTAAATCACCCTGGTCTGTTACAGCCCAAACTTTGGTAAAGAATATCTGACATACCGTTACTGTGAGGAAGTGTCAATTTATTAGTGTATGAACGAATACTAGCTTCATTTTAAAGAGCGGTAGGATTTATAGCGCCTCGACTCCCGCAATATCAAGCAAAGCGCAAGGTGCGCTGTCGCCCTAATGCAATAATTTGAGTACATCACACCCAAATGTGCTGCTTCAGAGAAGTCTTTCATCATCGATCCCCACTTTTTCACCAAGAGGTGAGTTATAGACCCACACTTTATCTGTGTATCAAAATTCGGTCTTCGGTCTTTGAAACAAAGCGGACTGTTTCGGTTTTTCTCGAGAGTCTATGGTTTAGATAGATACGTTCAAATGCACCGGGTAATTTTCGAAAATGCTGGTTTAGGAGCCCGTTTTACCACCGCTATCAGTGCTAAAACAATATTTTAGCATCGGTTGAATGAGCTCTCGTCCAATCAGAATGGCGCATGGTAGCATGATATAATATAATCGGCGATAACACCATTGACATATCAGCATTGTATCGCGATGGACGATAGTATGAACGACAAAGTGCCTACCAACACCATTGTCAAGAAGGGGCAGCTCAACGGCACCGTACGAACTTGGCCTTTCAACTATGGCCGTGACCTTGGCATTGTTGACCTGCTGGTAGCCTTGGAGGAGGTCAACGTGTATTGCGATCATTGGCGGTGATTCTGTGATTAGACTAGAACTGCTGCTTGACGACAATCTCAGTGGGTCTGAAGTCAAACTGGCCGACTTCGATTCTATTGATATTTCCACCACCCGATCTCTCGAGTCAGTGTTTTTAATATGGTACAACCAGTGCCCTGGCTGAGAGAAGAAAACGAACAGTTGTATTGATTCGCGACAGACTCGACGTAAAGAATGGTTTTACAGAAACGATACTAGAAATAAATTATGATTTGAGGTTATGGATAAAAAAGCGAAGCATTGAGATACAGTAGAACATGTTATCTTGAAAATCTTACATCTCAAACCCCAACTAACTATGATAAAACTTGAGAAAGATTCATGATCAAATAAATGCTTTTTTCTGAGAATTTTGAATATAATGAAGCTACTTTCTTGGTGTTTACATAAATATCAAAAGCACGAATGGAAGTAATTTGGGATAATTGGATTTTTATATTTATAAAAATTCCTAAAAAAGTGTTAGATGCCATATAGCTGAATGTTGCAATATCGCAAATTACTCATAAAAACAAGTGTGTAATATAAAAAGAAAAGCAGATGAGATAACATTTGTACATTAAATCGACATTACTTCACCATACAATTATCCCAAATTAGTTCCAATCGTGTTCAAAGGTATTAATTTCCTTAAAAACTGCGAAATTTGACGCAGTATTCTCAACCAACAATCTAAAAAGAGTACTTGTTAGATATAGTTACTTGAGGATGTCAATGGCAATATGTCTCCTTGAATTTGGTTTGATTGACGTTGTGAGCATATGATATGTTTACGTGCACGTGATGGCCACGTGATCAATAAATAGGTTTGCTTCAGAATTCGTGCTTTATACATTTAGGCCAAAGTAAGTAAATTATTTGTTTTGCGTCCGTGCGCGACTAGGTTTTTTGGAAATTTTTCGGAAAAAAACCCACAAACTTTCCTTTCAAAATTTCGCCGTTGGTGGGGCTATTTCGTCGCAAAAACAAGTCGTAGCTTTTAACTTTGCGACGAAACACTCCTTTACGGCAGTTAGATTTCACTAATGGATCATGAGATGATGTAAAACAGTCACTACACATTTGTCCCTGTCGATACTCTCAGCCTCACGCCAGGGCCTCACGTTCTCGCTGTCTGTTGTGGCTTTGCCTGTTTTGGCTTTGTCGTCGCGATAAAAAATGGATGAAAGCAGGGAAATAATCGAAGTTAAAAAACCGGAAACCTTTGCACGGCAACTTGAAGGCATGGTCATTGCGAGCAATCGGGACTTGAACATAGAGAGATTCAGTCGGCCGATTGGACTTGGGTACCACGACTCAGAGAGTATGGCAGGCGGAAAAATCGGAAAGTGTTGAGGCCTATCTTTTAGGTTTGCCACAAAATTGGTTAATTCGTCCATTTTAACTTGAAACAAAAAATAAAGCAGTGATCAGTCCTGTAAACGAAAGGCCTTTACGTACTTTTTTGGTTCAGTTTGGGTATGGGAAAGTGTATTAGAATCCCTTTGTGAAAGTTCAAACTTGTAGTAGGCGGTCGTAGCTGCTCAGCCGACACGTGAACTTGAGGACAGTGTCCTCAAGTTCACGAGTCGGCTGCTAACGCAAGTGAAAGGTTACAGTGGTCATGGCCTTTGATAACTAATTCTAGAGTTGAATCATTTCGCCGCGAATTCCTCTTTGTTCAAGTGTTATTAAACCAAGCTGTTAAGTCTATTTTGATAATTGTAGTGTTGGAGTTTAGGTATTATTTGCCGTGCTAAGATTTTTATGTCTTTTTGTAGCCATGGTGACCAAGCTTGTACTGCATGTTCGAGCTGTGGTCTCACAAGTTGCTTTTAAAGACGAAGAATGACATTTTTTTGATTTGATCGACAATGATCGTTTGATGAGATCCACCTTCTGTTTGCTTTTTTGCAAACTTATCACATTTGCTTGAAGGTTTTAAAGTAGAATGAGGACAAAAGACTGCTACTGTGTACTGTTATAGAGTACCCATTCCTCAAACTGTCCAGATTTCAGTAATTTGATGAGGCTGTCAAGTTGCTGTGCAATGGTATTGACATGTGGACACTTTGAATGCACAAGAAAGAAATCTAAAACTAATAAGAGAAAAGCAAACGTCAAAGAATGACTGTTTATTTTGGTTTCAGCATTAAGTATCACATTGATCGGCGGTCAAAAGCTCTCGATGTATTTGTTGATTATATGCAGGAACATTATACACGACATTTGTACATTCAGTGTGTATCGCCTTCATTGCAAGGCAAGTGACAGAGGACATATCGTATCATTTTAGTCCATTCAAGGACAAAAGCCTGTGGAGCGTTATTCGCAAAGACATTCGACGATGCATTTCGTCAGCAAACCTACTAATAAGGTTGCATTCACAAATAATGGTGTGTGTGTGTGTGNNNGGGGGGGGGGCACTTTAGGAATCACGATTGAAATCTCATTTTTACAGATTCCCGCTCAATACCCCAAAAACACTTTGAGATACCCTTATCTATATGACCGAACTTTTTCAAACCCCCAACCCCTAAAAGTGTCACACAGCCAAAGTATTTTAGGGATGTACGCGCACAGGAAAAATATATTGCGCACAGTGGCTTATGGATGTTTGGCACAGTTTTATGCGGCACGCTTCCTGTAGTAAGTGGTTATGGAAATGCTGTCAGCAGTTTGTAGAGCCATATTCCTAAGACAAGTACCGTAATTAATCATTTTAAATGCATCAGAAGACGTTTTGGATTTATTAATGTTTAAAGCCGACTTCAGTTAATCCAAAGCTTGCCGGGTAAATGATACCCGCTGGAGATGACGATCACAAGATAGTAACTTGTGAACTCCTGGCTACATTTCGCGAAACAGTGAAAAACTGAGCGCGGTGATATACCGATTTTTTAAATACAAGACATATATGATCTACATTCTGATTAAAAAGATGTAAAAAATTGACAATATTGGGAGATTGACATATTCCATGAAGTAAAACTTTTAATCTGTGAAGTCTTGGGTGTAATAATGGCAATTTGGTGAAAACACTTATGTACACATTTCACATCTAACTTAAGAATCTTCACTGTTCAAAGTTTACATGTTGGGTTCGTGATCAACTCGAAATGTACATAGGTGATTTTCATGAGAAAGAGTGACTCTTCATCATAGTCACGTTTGTAGAAAATCAGGCATAGTAACCTCATCTTGTTTCTTTACGTTTTGATTATTCTAACATACAATAACTTAAAATTGCTTAATTCAAAAATATGACAATAGTTTCAATTTTTCCTATTGTACATCCTGAAGCAAACTATATTACGAACATAAAATTTTGGCACTTTTTCAGTATTTTTGCTTCTTGTATTGACTAAAATCTCTCGTTTTTATAATGTTGACATTTTCAGTATTCAGCCTATCAACACAATCTGCATGTATGTTATGTACACTTATATCGCTGTCAGTTGCATTTCATTAAAATCGAAATGTCAACATACAACTACACTGCTGCAGTCAGTATATCAACTGCGTTCTAGCTCTACTCTTACTGCAAGTTGAACTGTCCGATATTCATCTTGCCAACATATAATTCACGAACGACTTTCAGTCTGCAGTCTAATTCAATTATCTCCTAATATTTACATATACAGATTTTGTCGACAAGCTGAATAATATGTGTTTCAGCATGCTGTAGGGAGACCATACGGAACTGTTTTGATATGTGGCACAGAAATATTGAAAAGAATTATCAACAGTTGCAGCTTCTATCCTGTTAAAAGACCTACAGGAAGTTTTCCTTGTGAAAATTCAATTGCGTTCATGTTATTTTAGATTCCTTTGAAATCAAAGTCTTGAAATGCGATAAAATGGTTCCAGATTTAGTACTTCTAACATTAGAACCGTTAGATGATTTATAATATCATTCATTTGTTCATTGAATTACATACCAAATTAATTGTGGATGCTGAATATGTAAAATATATAAGGGACCAAAATATATTCAGATCTGCACCAAAATCTTCAAGTCTCCCTCTGGTAGTCCCAAAATTTTCAAATCCCCTCCATTAATTCATCAAGCCCCGTAACCAATATTTTTGAATGCAGCCAAACTAGAAACTGCCATAATTCTCTCTCTCACCTGTACCGGGGTGTTGACGTTTGCAGCGGTACGGCTAAGAATGGTGTCCATGTAAGCATCGTGTAAAGCCGTCGAATCGGGGCTTTCCGAATACCAGTATGAATTGCCACCTGTCTGCTCGGACAAATCGGCCAATCCATCGTCAGCTCCATTACTCAAAGCCAATGTATTGACGACAACAGCTTTCTCGACCAGTTCATCGACAACATCTCTTATATATGGGTGTTTATTTTCCCCTCCATCGGTGACAAGGAAGAGTATCCCGCCAGCTGCAGTGTTTCCTCCGTGTTCCAAGACCTACGTAAAGCTAAGAGTCGTTAGAAATGCTCCCTAATTTCTGTCAAGTTGCCTTTGGGACCCTTAACTGCCATTTAATGTCACAAATTTAGTGTTTGCGCGTTTGAAGTGCAGCTGCATCATTACAAGAAAGAGCACACGGTAGTTGCTATCACGACGGACCCCAGACATTATCATTTGGGCATTTTACCACTTGGGGCTAGAACAATGGTTAGGGTAAAAGGGTGAACGTCCAGGGTAAATTATTACATGTCTCCAAGTGAGTGCAATTCAGTGCATTGATTGAATAGGAATATTTGGGGATTTAGCGGGCTGTGTGATAGATGTACAGAGCGGTTTCCATAGTTACCCGGCCCGGTGTGGCCCTTCGACGTTTTCGACGTCAGAGTAGACGCTTAACGCTAGATATAAAATATCAGTGTGGCCACTGCTATTTTGACTTTCGTTAAAATCTGTTTGATGCTGGTCAATAATGCCATAGCGTTAACTGTGAAGAGGCATGTCATAAAAATAAATACATGGGTTTATGTGTTCTCGCAGCAGGAGACAATTTGAACTCCTCGCGTGGAGCAATGTGTCACCTGCCGTTTTCAGGCAATAGTATATGGTACTGTTCTGGCACGAACGAATTTTACTGATAGACTCACACACAAGTTACAAGTTACAGAGGCCTTGTGGTGGAACATTCGAAGATTTCATCTTCCAAACTTTATTGGAGTTTTACTGGCTATAAATTCCACTTCTCGATTGATTTTTCGATTGATCTTTTTATTAGTTGAGTACAAATTGGCAAGATGTTACATTAATGTTTGTTCAGTTGTATTCGGAGAGGAAAAATCTTTTTCTCCCAATAGATTTGGACAAACTTGTGTTTCTTGTCAAACGAAGAAGTATATTTCGTATTTAATGCTGTTCAAGTATTACAGTTCATAATGTGAACGCCAATATTGTCCTCGATTATCTAACAGCAGTAGAAGGTGACCTACCTCGACCCCATCCCGAAGGCCACATCCGATACAAGTACTACCACCAGTACTCCTAGGGAGCAAGTTTATCAGATCTTTCCGAGTTTCCATATTGTCAACTTGAACTAGATATGAACGAATGGCTGCGCTAGTGCTGAACTCTACAATGCCTATCCATGTGTTGTTCGGCACAGTGTAGCCGATGTATTTCGTGCTAGCTTGTACCATCGCTTCCAGTCGATTTCTCTTAGTAAAATGTGAAAGTCATCACACAATATTAGAAGTTACTCTTATAAATTGCAGGAAATTGTAATAGAAATAGCGCTGACCGATTTCGTGAACTTCGCGTAAACTTATGACAACTTTGAAACAGACTCGACCAAGCAAAAATATTCACAGAAAAACACGAACACATCTTGACGATACCCTGTATTATACTCACCGAGTTCATGCTTCCCGAAATATCGAGAACTAGAACTATTCTTAAATCCACTTCCTGCATCACCAGGAAGTTTGGTGTGGTGTCAAGTGGTTCTTTGAAGGGAGTTTTCCCATCTTGGAAATCATCATGTTTTAACATGATATCCCAAATGCTCTGATAGAAGCATTGTTTGTTGTGTTTATTTCTGGCCAACCGATTGTGTTTTGCCGGGCCAGCTGTGTTCTCGTCATCGCTGTGACAGAAATTAATCACCTGGAACACAAGGAAAATTAAAGTCTTCTTGTGCCGTGTGGGATACTTGTAAATTGAATCAAAATTTACAGTAAAGCTTAAAATTCAAAATGGCCGCCATTCTTTTCGTTAAATCCGTGGAAATCATGATTATTTGCGATTATTACGACAACAAAGCGTTGAAAAATTTAAACTTATCTTTAGGTTTTAACATTAATTCATTGTCCAGAGACTCACTGTGCCATATTATAGTGTGAGATCATCCAGGACGAGATATTCGATAGGGCGATCTGAAAAAATTTTGGAACCATGACGAAGAAATATATCTAAAGCAGACAGTACATTAATTTTCTTTTCAATGTCAAAATGGCGCTTACAAATTGTCATTTTCACGAGAATGCATATTATAAAAAAGTAGATATCACTTTCATTGCAAACTTGCTAAAACGTTGCATTTGCCATGAACTGTTCCGGTATCTCACACTAAAATACTTACCGAGTCCAGGTAGTTTGCATACATGAGAGACGCCGGCGCGTCGTTTCCTTTTAGATCAGGGAAAAACCTACATCCAGGTTCCGGCATCACTCCAGAGTCTGGGTCGGTGTTGCATCGGACATAGTTGTTATGGATATCCCTGGACTCCCCGACGATGGATTCCGAGCACCTCGTTGGCTCAACACGGCCATTCTGATCATAATAAAAGTGCTGGTCATCGTCTTCGGGATACTCGTTGAAGACACCCCATCGTAAATGCGCCCATTCGTGAACTGTTACTTTACCTAGAGAAGAATAACACACGCATAGCATGAAATCTACGAGATTCTACGAGATTATAGTGTATAATTATGATAAGTAATTATAATTAATTTGCATAACCTAACGATGCTCATTTATATAGCTCATCAATGTATGAGTAAATTTGATTAGAAAAACAAGTATAGGGTGCGAATTTAAACAACGTAAATTATACTGAAAGAATTATACAAGTAATAAACCACACCAAGCGACGGTATACCACGTGACATATTGAGCAGTTCACGACATATGTACACGACCGATAGCGAGTGCGTATAAGTCGTGAACTGGTCAAATCGAGTGGTGTACCCGTTGCTGAGGTGGTACATTGCTGAGAGCTCATGCCTGATCAATGCCTGTTCCATGCCTGTTTTGCGAAGAAAACACGGTCGTTTCAGCGTGTCGTCCAATCAGATCGCAGTATTTGCGCCATCAATATACGTGTATATGGTATAATAATAGAGAAAGAAAGAGTAATGTAGCTCAAAAATGTTTACCAGAAAGGAATAGCAGCCCTAGATATGGCAATGCTTGTATGATAATCAAGTTTCCTGATAAATGTTCTGTAAAGCTTTGTTATGCGCGACCATTTGTATTAAATGATTGAGTACACTACAGTATTACACACAAGCTACCAGTTAATCAGACATTGATCTAGGTTTCTAGATACTCTTCATAAAGCCTACCAAACAAATAATTGAATTTGAACATTGAATTCCCCTCCCACCCTACACCCGCCAATGGGAAATTCAACATTTTACACTGGTAAAATAGCTGATTCAGGATCCCGGCGGTCTGAAAGGGAAAAAGAGTCATTCTTTGTCTGTGGATGTGTTCTTTAAACATAAGATTATACAGAAAATGGCATGGTTTGAGGTATGGCAGACAAACACCTTGGGCCTCAAAAGAGTTGGTCCATATGCCGTACTCTGTATGACAATGATAACGCGTTATGAAGAACCATAGTTGTTAGTTGTCGTTTTACTTCTTTGCATAAGGTTATGCGAAATAGTGAAAGATAACAGAAATTGTTAACCTGGATCTCCCCAATAATACCAGCTATACTGTTCATCTGTCACCCATCTTTCAGTAAAGTGGACAAAATCACCGGGTTCACCGCAACCGCGTGTCTGGCGTGTGTACGGATTGTCCCCGTACTCAGGATTCGGCTGATCGACGACGAAGTTGGCTTTGTCGAATCGCTCTGTCGTAGCGGGCGCCTCCCTCAAGTTGTCGCTCCAAGTCTTAGGAATGAGAATAGTGACATTCTGGAAGTAAGTCCACCGTCGGGTTGCGGTATGCAAATGAGATGACGCACTCTTGAAGATATTCTGAATAAAAACATATTCGTACATTCAGGCAACATGTACCCTGTAGACAAATCTTCTGACCCTGAAAATGCTACGATTCTGTGCGGATACTTTACCTCTGCCGAACTATTTCGAAACTGGCAGAACAAAGTACCTTGTCACCGTCATGTCTTCACAACACATAAACATTTTGCTTTTTCGTCGGGTTCACATAGGGAACATCGGCCTTTTTTAAATTTTAATTATTGGTACATTTACGTTCATTGCATCTCTAATTCTATCATTTGCTTGGTGATCTTTTATTTTTGTTTTGGATTGTGAAAGAAAGGACCACATATTTAATGTTCACAAAGTAAAACGTTATCGTAAAAGTGCATGATAGGAATTTGAGGTTCATAGAGTAACTTGTTGAGTTACACATATCTCACATACTTCTCAGGCTATCGTTTAACGATACATTGTATGTGTTTCAAACTATATATATGTTTCGAAAAACATATTGTATGTTTGTATGATACATTACACTGGAGGGTGAATAAATTGAATGAAGTAAAACGACATGATAGACATGGTGACATTGTTCTTTTGGTCACGACTGAAACAAGACAACAAACGATAAATATCACACAAGGCAAAGAGCAGGCTTCTGGTATTCACGGATTTGGGAAATGTGTCGCTGTTGAAGCTGACACAAAAATCGCATACCATAATTCTGAATACAATTGGATTCCAAAATTTTGTTATTCATCAGTTAGCCTAATGTCACAGTTCAAATGTTAATAACTGCATGTTTGGCCAACTGACGCAACACACAACCATAGCTCACGCGCAGGTCATACTTAATCTGGGCACTAGTCAATTAATTTAAAATTGTCAAATTGGTACCCGGATCTATCTTAGTTGATAGACATTGATCGATGACGCCGGCGTTACAGAACACCCGTTCGTGTCAAGTGTTTAGTGTAGGTTGAAACCCTGAATTTCCACAACATTTCTTCCCCATGTGTAATCGCTGAATTCATAATGTTAGTCACAGAGCGACACGATATAGCAACACGATAACAAATTTTGATATCTCAGCTGCCATTTTGTATCCTTAAATACAAACCAAACGTAATCTTCTCCCGAGGTCTGCCAGCATGAGGCTTGCAGCAAGAGATGCGCTTGACGAGCTAGGGAACTCAAATGTTCACTAAGATAAGCCAGTACGTGTTACTAATACGAGACAGGATGTATTTTCTTTGTTAGGGCTTTCATGCGGTGCGCCGAATGTTTCAACATATTTATCGTTACAGTGTAAAAATTCTTTTAAAAACTCAATTTTTCTTTCTAAATAAAGTCTGAACGTGTATGAATAATACAGAAAAATTCATTTTGTCTATATGATAGCAGTGTGTTCATGTAGCTTTTCATAAAAATAGCATTTATCTTAAAATACATGGGAAGTGTCATTAAATATATGAACGTGTCTGTACAGATAAAGATAGCCGGAAACTGTCTTTCTCGATTGAAATAAAAACATCGTTGGGATTACGGAAGAAAATAAATAAGAAAAGTTAATTCCAAAAAAATGTCATTTAATACTTTATTGTAAAATATTGTTCAAAGCGTAATGGAAAAAAGTTTGAAACGATTTGGAAAAAGTCACACACCCATACTTGACGTATTTCACGTACAATAGTTCACGTAAAATGTGCAATGAGCGCTGATTTAACAAAATAAGGTGAAAAAAGCTTTAACTCTCACGTTCTTGACCATTTGTGAAACAATTGGGATATTTCTTGAACATTGCTCTCTCTTTTATCCCGCTATTATTTTACTCTCATTCATTAATTCTACACCAAAACTACCAACCGAGAATTTAAAGCTCTAGATTAAACAGAAAAATCCGTGTCGGAAATGGTTTTAAAGCTGTTTACATCAACCGGATCAAAAGCATTGTTAATGACTGGCCAGGTGCCGTCAAAGTCAATGACCGCCAAACACCCCACATTTCTCAAAATGCTGCTTCAAGTGAAGAGTTCGATCGCTTACCTTTAATCTGTCGACGATCAGATGGTCCTCCGGGATGCTTTCGTGTATGGCGATTAACACATCGCCGTATCCATGTTTTATGAGCCGCACTGGATTACGAATACAATCCACAACAGCTACTAAGTACAGGCAGAGGAACACAGTGCCGACGGTGACAAGTAAATACTTAATATTTCCTATCACGAATCTAGCAATGTCTCAGAAAAAACTCTGGGCTCAGGGTTTCCTCTCCGGAGTAACTTGGCTGGAGTAGAAATATTCGGCTCTAAATGGCAACAAGTTTGCAGGTTACTACCTTATATGTGTTAGGGTGGAGTCAACAAAGAGAAGTACCTTACGCGTGGGCATTCCTAAAACTTGTCACAGGTCTTAAAACATGAGGGATTGAAAATATATTACCTTTGGCCTACTTGTGACGTCCCTGATACTGCAAGCTGTGCTCATGCAGGGTGTGCTCCAAAACTAGCAATCCCTCATGATCATACAATAATATAATCCTTTGTTGATTATGTTTACTGGCCAATCCCAGTACGCCTTTCGTCATATTTCATAAATAGAATCATAGCATGACACACGAATGTCTTTAATTTTATTTATCTATCTATCTATCTATCTATAAATACACACACATATTTATATATATATATATATATATATATATATATATATATATATATATATATATATATATATATATATGTAGGTAGGTAGGTAGGTAGGTAGGTAGGTTAGGTTGTACTCGCTTGTTGAGAAAGTGCTCGATGCGATCATTCCGCAGAGCGATTTGTACTTCAGGGTAGACTGGAGTGACAAAGTAACTGAGTTGTGACTCTGAGTTTCGCTCTCTATGCGGTCATCAGACAACTGAAGAATCCTAACTCCCGGCATACAGAATGCTCGTCGGCACCCAGGTGGCGAAGGTGTTGATATATAGTTGGCAGTTCCATTTTCTAGGTGGGGTCGCAGGAGTAGTTCATTAAGTAAAATTTGTTTTCATGGCGACATTTGGAAACAAGTTCTGTCCTTTTGTTGAGTAGACTGTCTTGTCTGCGTTGATTATGCAGAGTTTTCTGCGAGGCACAAGTTGCAGCGTTTTGTTTCGTTAGTGTATGCGGTTGCCCTGGTGACGATGGACCAGCTGATAGTGAATGGTCGTCCTCCTTGTTTTAGCTTCCATACGTGCTTTGAAAGTTTGGTGCTGTTAGCGTGTTTTTTGTGGTTGAATGAGTACCTGTGGTTGGTGTAACGGCTTTTGAATGTTGACTCTGTTAGTCCGTAGTAACATTTAGTGTCTTCATTTTCTTCTTTCACTGTGGCTTTGTATATGACTGAAGATGTCGCTTGGCAGTTTCCATCTAGGGGGCAGTTTTCAATCTTTCGGCAGTTGCAGGCCTTCTATGTGGTATCATTCTGTTGTGTTGCAATTCTCCTGTTGTGGTCGTTGATGATCGAAACATGTTTTTCATGCAGCTGTGGCTGATTTTGACGTTGTTCTTGTTGAGTATTGGATGTAGTTTGGAGTCGCTTGGGAAGTGCTTTTCAATCAGCTTGAGGAAGATTTTCCCAATGTTAGATTTGACATTCTTGCTGTAAGGTGGCGCAACACTGCACGTCTATTCAGCCCCTCACACCCGTAGGCCTCCCCTAAAAATAATGGTACAGTCCGCGAGATACTTCGGTGGCAGTCTACTTCACAACTTCTAAGTTTGGCCATTTCAATTAAACCCCCGTTTGGATTTAATCCCCAATATTACCAGCAACATTTGTATATAAGGATTGCAATTTCGAAGGAAAACAACAGACAGAAACATCTAACAGAGTTAATCCTGGTCTCTGATAGTTGATACAATCCGTTATTTGTTGCGTCATGTATTCTGTGAGGGTTTTATGACTTATCTCTTTGAGTAAATATTGCCAAGCCTTTCTGGGGTGTATTAATAAAATGTAAATACAATTTATTGAAAACAATGATAATCGAATCAATTTGAAATTCCGCCTATGAACAGCTATTTTTGTTGGCAAAAATCGTGTCAAAGTGTCTGCATATTTGACAGGGCGCCTTTTTATCTAATTGATCCGTGTTAGCAAATTTTCTCTTGACGATGGAGATGACAATCGACATTTATTTATTTTCATTTCATAACAATGTGCTAATCAAAAATTGATAAGATAGGTCGTGGACACATGACTGTAATGATATCCTTTTGTACCCCGGGAGTACGTTCACAATAGGAAATAGAGGAAGTTTGATGTCCCAGATAAAACATTTAGTGTATGGGCAATTTGTGTAATCTGAAATTGTACCGTCAACAATGTTATAAGTCTGACCTTCTCCGATTGTGTCGATAAATTGTGATCTTTTGGGAGCGGCCACCCCTATGAGAAAAACGTTAAGACCCACTTTTCGACGCCTAATTGCCAGGTACTCACTATGGTCTTGACCCACGCAGTGAACGGTAGGTGTTAATGGGATTTTCACAGCGGATGTTGTCTAAGTACATGCGAATACTGTGACGCTACTTGCTTAGCGTAATCCCTTGTCAATCAAGACTTAACGTTAGTCTCAAACGCCAAAATGTACACCTGTGCCTCTCGTACATTTTTATTCCAAAATTTCACCCAAAAACAGGAACTTCGCGACCAAGATATTCTACACACAAGGAAGATCAATATTATAGGAATCCTTTTTAGGGATAAAAAAAAAATCGTGTTTTTCACTCAAAATACCAAAACAAAGGCGGAAAGCTACCTTAAGATACCAAATACCTTAACTTTGCTTTGAAATTACATCACATCAAACATGATGGACCCTGGAGCCGAGGATATCTCGGTCTCTCACTTACACCTCAAGAGACACTTTACTTGCTCAACCTGAGGTCACTGTGGTATCCGGGTCAATTGACGGTCATAAATTCCTGTAGCTTGATTACAATATGTTTATTTAATCTATTTGTCGATAACTGACATTTTCTCTTATTATTAGTTAAATACCTTTAGAGAAGAGGTCAAGGAGCCAGGTGAGGTAAAGTACGTCCACCGTTTAAATGTGACGAACAGCATGAAACATGTCTAGTACTGATCAACAATCATGCACAATTTTAATAAGACGCCTTTGTCCGACGAGTCGTGTAATCAAGTATTGCATCTCTTGATTTTCAAGTAAAATATCATTTTTATTTTCATCACACTGATAATTTCCCAATCAGCCATTGTATTGACGACCGCTTTTTTAAAAATTGAATTTTAAATCAAAGTTGCAGTCTTATTACAGTTATCACAATATTCAGTACTGATATTTGAGTCTTCCACAGTATTTCAACGACTTTGACGATTAGGTCTCTTAAAGTCTGATTTGATTTAAACTACAGTTCTTCTGTCTGCTTTTAAATTGATTAAGTAAATAATGTTTTTCATTTGTTCGAACTGCAACTTGTTGCTATAATAACGTGGATAACTTTTTGTCAGCATAAGATGCACACACACGCCTATACACAGCCAAACACAAAAGTCAGTTATTTGGATTGTTTGTAGTAAATCGTAAAAAGTTCCTGGCTAATAATATAAACATGTGCACATAAGTTGAAAACAATGTAGCTTTCATATACCACCCACGTCATTTAGACAATTCTGAGATATTGTAAACTTCTGTTTTGCAGCCGGGGTCATTTTAAACTTTGACATAACAGACTTTAGTAAATCAACTTACTTGTATTCGACGTCCCATTTGCATCTTTGATGTCGTTACGGATATGTGACAGTTTGATATGTTTTCATTTTTGATTTTGTCCACTGCAGGAAACACAAAAGTCACTTTTTGCTACAAATGACAGTCGTTGTCGCTTTTAATGCATGTTATATAATCGTAAACGTCCAATACGTATTGATAGTTTAATAAGATTCATCCAATAATGAATAGGCAGCTCATGTCTCCTCGACGTATATTGAAACAGAAAGACTATATCTTGCAAACACGACTATGTTTGGTCACAACATATATATAGTATATAATCGCAATCATACCAATCCATAATCAAATGACACTAGGTCAAAATTTGTAAGACAATAGTTGTAAACATAGACACAAAACAGCACAGAACAGACAGTAAATAGA
>LD359259.1:18502-58163 GCA_001465055.1 Ptychodera flava | reverse complement strand
CAAGTTATCAATGCCGAATAATTGAATTAACATAATAAATTTGTAATAATGTCAAGGTAATGTCGTAATCATGACCAAATAATTGCATAGTAAAGACCAAATAATGATGTAAAAATGACCAAATCACCGAATAATGGCAAAATAATGATGGCATAAGTTCCAAATCAAGACATCAATGCTGAATAATGGCAAAAGAACCGAATTAACGTTATAAATTCATAATAATGTCAAGATAATATCAAGATAATGTCGTCATCATGACCAAATAATCGCGTAATAAAGACCAAATAATGACATAAAAATGACCAAATCACCTAATAATGGCAAAATAATGATGAAATAAGTTCCAAATCAAGACATCAATGCCGAATAATGGCAAAAGAACGGAATTAACATAATAAATTCGTAATAATGTCAAGATAATGTCGTAATAATCACCAAATAATCGCATAATAAAGACCAAATAATAACGTAAAAATGACCAAATCACCAAATAATGGAATAATAATGATGAGATAAGTTTAAATAAAGATTTCAAGATAATTTTGGCGGTGTTCTCACCCCATATTAGAAGAGTTGCACGACACAGTCTCATTTGATTCATTGTTCTTTGAAAAAGTATAGGAGAATTGTACAGTTAGTGAGGCTACCAATAATTGCCCTTGATCTGTGCCCTCAGACATTTTCGGCAAGGCTCTTTCAAATTTGTAAAGTTTAATAAATTTCAGAACAATGTGAAACTTAGAACTTAATTTCAAAAATGTTTGTTGAAAACAATATCTCCTCCGCGGAAAAGGGGTTGATCTTTTCATTATGTACAGGCGGGAATAAGAAAATTATGATTATCTAAGAATTATCTAAGAAACGTTTTTTATAGAAATTCACCGACTTGAACCAAGTCTAGGTTGGAAGGAAATGTGACAAGTAAAATTTGTTTTCGTTTCTGCACTTGGAGATTAAATCTGAACGCTTGTTTAACAGGCTTGACTTATCTGCATTGATTGTGAATAGCTTCACTTTTAGACAAAGATTGAATTTCTTAGACACATTTGAGTAACTACTTGCTTTTTTAGTTGCTTTTTACATTTGAGTAACAACTATCGACCCATAACAACAAATGATTTGACCAAACTTGATACTTATATGTGACACGTGAAGCAAACTTTATACAATAAAGTCCACCTATCTGACGATCGCGAGTATACTTGAAACTCGAGTAATAGGTACGAAATATACTTGATATGTCATCATCTTTATTGTCATATATACACACACATACACACACACACACACACATACACACACACACACACACACACATATATATATAAATATATATATATATATATATATAAAAACATATATATATATATATATATATATATATATATATATATATATATATATATATATATATATAAGGGGTCGATATAAGCTGTAGTCCCGCGTCCACAGACTACCAACTTTTCCCTGGGGCTACCAAAACCCATGAAATGGTAGAACACACCACACTATCAAAGCCACACTACCAAAGCCTGGAACATGATATTACTTAGTGGGCAACATGATGTTGATCGCTGTGAGATGACCGACGCTCATTTAGTCAACCCACGCTGGATACAGAAAGGCCAGTCTATGACTTTGTAATGAAAAATAAAAGGCGACAGTGCAGTCGAATTGGTTGCGACAAACTTTCAATAAAATATTATTATCTGAACTGATATACTTGGATGACAGGCTCGGGAAATGAAGGCCAAAGAAAATTCATTTTCATAGTTATTTAATCACAATGTATCTCAGCTAGGCGACTGATGCCGTATGTTGTGGGTTCGAATCCGATTGAAAACTATCCGTATTATCAATCACAATTAAACACAAAATTATTCAAACTGCAAAGTAAACGCTATTGGGCCATCCAAAAATTACGCTTTCCGATGGTGGAGAAAATATAGCAAAAATTGCAACGAAAGTATTAGGAACATGACTGTACAGACTGCCATCCTGAAATTCATAGCCAATCTATTTTTAGCCATGTTATGTTTACACGTGCTGAGTGAAAAGTCGTTGTCATGGCGAAGATCAAAATTTGAATATAAGCTCTGCGTATGTGTAAATAGGTTGTAAAAAACATTGAGGCGTCACTGTTGTCCACTGCACATGCTATGCCGTTCTCCTAAGGCTATGATGTGCAGATATTGATGTCAAATGATTAGAAAATTTACTTCTGGGATAAGATCATGCAAAATAAATCTTTCAGTGTCTAGATATAAATAAAAATAGCTTATACAAAAAAACTTCTTCATTCATGCATCGGCTACCAGACATTGTATATATGTAACCCCGGTTACGATTGTAAGTCATGTGATTAGGTCCACTGCGTGTTGTTTGAGTGTGATGACACATGTGTGTAATTTCATTGATAGCGTTTTCACCCACAATGCATTGCAATGCACTACTGATTTTCACTGTTGAAGACAGTACTTTGGTGTGGATGTACGTTTAGGAATTATTATCCGTTTTACTACCAAGAAAAAATTCCCAGACAACGTGGTTGGTCTTTTACATGACTGTGCTTACAGAGGAGACCCAGTTAATGAATTACTGGTAGACTGCATGTGTTCCTATTGTTTTGCCTGAGTGAAGAGCCAAGGAGTGCCTGGAATTGTTCGAGTCAATCATCAACTCGATTATTGCTACCAGGGTTGGAATAACAAATCCCCAGGGAGAATCGTCTGGAAGGACTCTGTGTGTGTAACGTAGTTTCCTATTGGATAGACTGTCATCGTCATAGCAACAGGACGGACATTGACCTACAACTCAAGGAGAAGCCATTGTACAGCCATATGAACAATAGCTAAGTGAATAAACCCTAGACAACAGCCATTTTAGAATTACCTGGAACTTTAGTATGGTGGATGAACTTTAGATTTTGCGCCTGGAAATTATTTTCCAGTAATACTGCTATTAGTCCTAATCATTGTAGACCAGTGTTTTCATCTTTTATTATCTTTATTAGTAGTAGTAGAGATTTTAGTTGTAGTGAAATAAACCTTTATATAAACTGCAACGCAAATTGTACGATAATCATTCTTTCCTGGTTTGTTTATTGTGTGATATGAACTTGGGTGGGGTTTAATTGACTGGCTAAAATTAATTGTCAGTTAATTGCCCGGTTACATATATATATATATATATATATATATATATATATATATATATATATATATATATATATATATATATATATATATATATATATATATATATATATCAAGGAAAAGGACGCAATCAGACTGCAAGATGCGTGCATATAGCAAATACATTTTATTGAGATCACTCGATAATAATGTAGTCAATCACGTGCGGTATAATGACAAACTAAAACTGGTTACAATAGTTTGAAAACAGCAAACAAGAAAAAATGGACTTATATAGCAACCTAACTAGAAATACAAGTGTATCGTATTCCATGAGAGGAAATGCCAAGAGGATTTGACCGGTTAAGAAGGGCTTGACACCGCAATTTCTGCGTAGTGAAGCTTCATTACGTATTCATGGTGACCCCTGGCCAGCTGTCAATATCTTTGGGGGCTTTTGTCTTTTGGCCTGCTTTGCATATGACGTCGTTGGACACGACCTGCAAATCACCCAGGTAGTCAATTAAACTATTAATTGACTGTTTACCGACCCAATTAACACTATCAAGCAGTATCAGTCATATTTTAATCGCATGGCCCGGGTGGGCACAACGTAGGAACGCGTGTATTTCTATGTGTACGTTTCATTTGTGGTGTTGTTTTTGCCATCGTTCGTTTGAAGTCCTCGTTTCACCTACAGTATTACCTTCAAGGTAACAGGCTTACTATTAAAGTTCAGTATCATGGCACCGAGTTCTCCCGACGGTGAAAACCACCTGTTTTGCCTACTAATTAATGCCCGTCGCTGCCCGTCCTGAATGTAACCTATCTATAGCTACTATACAGTAATCAGTCAATATATAATACCCCGCGCCTTATACTTGTTATATAAACCCCAGTCCCTCTATCCACGAGTGACTGTGTATATACTAATAAAATCATAGTCCGAGCCGTAAAATTGTTGACTTTCGATCCGATATACAGGCTGATTATTGCATAGCACCGGCGCATCCATGTTTACTTGCCCCATAAGCTTACTTCTCTGCAAAGGGTGGGTAGATGAAATTCCTAGGCCAAAAATGAACACCGGGGCGAAACCCATGTGAACCCATGTGAAAACATAAATCATTTATCAGTTTTGATATATACTCCTAAATTGTAAGTTTGATCAAAATCGAGACCACATTCAAGGGCTATGCAGACTGTCCATGTACGAACACATAGTGACAAGAAGGCGGCAAGCACCTACTCACCAAGCACATCGAATCGGCGAAAAGAAGCATAAAAAAGCTAGGCTAATCGCCAAAAAAACAAACGCGCCAAGTGCTAACAAAAACCCATACCAAGCGGCCCTTTTGAGGGCCACCAAATACTCCAAACAGAGAACTACAAAAAATCCAATAAAATGACATAGAACACACAAATACTTAAAAGAAATAACAAAAATCGTACACATAACAAACAACTAAAACACAACATTAAATACAAAATAAACAATCACCGTAACGTAACAGAAAAAATGGCCGTGGAAATAAATCAGCTATTTCCAAAGAAAAGCCGACAACAACATGAAATTCAACAACAACCTATCATCGCTCAAACTATGAAACTCCGAAAAATAGTACTAGGCAAAAGCCTTAAAATTAATTCGGACACCAACAAAACCAAACAGAATAAAACCACCTCAGGATTTCAACAAATAAAGTCGTAAAATGTGACTACGCTACATCGTGAGACACAAACAATCGCAACAACACCAATTCAAAGAAAAGTCAAATTGGGCTCCACGAACAACAAAAAACAAACACTTGAAAACTATCTGAAGCTGCTAAACTCGCACTTCTAGAGATACCCTTTCAAACAAGGATACAAAACATGTCGCGTGCTAAAAGAATCGCGATAAACCAGCTTGCAAACAATAGACAAATTTCGGAAAAAAAACCTTCGACAAGGGTCGGGTTTTCGTCATTGTCAACACAAACGATTACGTACTCGAATGCGAAAGGCCATTACGCAACACTCAGTATTATACACAACAAGCCAGAACAAACAGTAAACAAAGTAAACGAACTATTACGGTAATCAAAATGTACGAGAACAAGCACATCAACCAGGATAATTGTAAGTATCTTGATCAAATAAACATAAAATCCGTACCCTGCAGTGGTACTTATTGCCTAAAAATTCACAAACCTCCGCAAAAATCTAAAAGACACACCAGTCAAAACAAAATTTACCGATCGGAAGTAAAGAAACATAGAACAAACAAACCGAACCACCAAATGGACTCACAACGTGACCAAAATTAATATACTTGCCTCGCTAATCGAAAAGCAAGACCACTAAAATGCATTAAAATAAATTTTCACAAACACAAACTAAGGAAAGAATCTACACTGCGACTGATGAGAAACGAAACTCGGATTTCGAAATGCTAGCGTCAAAGGGCGACTCTATCAACTTTTGTAACAACATAGGTCCGGCTGCGTCTCGCCATAAGCTTTCCCCAAACAAACAAAACATTACCGTACACACTAATCCAAACTTCTCTACAAATATCCAAAGCGAAACAAACATTTTTATTAACACACACAATCGGATAAGAATGTAGGAACATATTTTCGAAACGAATCAAACACAAACTCGACACAAAAGCATTTAGGATAGTTAGGTTGGGAGCCTCTTTCACATTTTTCACATCTCGCTATACTGTCTATGATTCTAAAAATAAAGTCATCTGCCACTTTTTCTGTATACGCGGTTTGGCAAAACCACGGTCCCTCCACAAAAAACTCATCTCTTCAATCGAAAGTCGGGTTATTTTATGGTTCTTTGGGGCACTTAAGTGTACGTCGAGCTTAAGGAATGTGGTTACATTCGCGATGTTTTATTCGAAATTATTTATTTCTTCTAGGGCAAATGCAC
Source organism: Ptychodera flava (assembly GCA_001465055.1). Taxonomy (NCBI): domain Eukaryota; kingdom Metazoa; phylum Hemichordata; class Enteropneusta; family Ptychoderidae; genus Ptychodera; species Ptychodera flava. Next base: position 52,101 of record LD359259.1, on the reverse strand, counting down.
GTAATTCATGCTGTTTGAAATACTGGCCGCTCATAAACAAGACAATTAACTCAATATCTGTGCATCTTTACTTTTATTGTCAAAGTATCACCGACACCCACAAAAAACCAAATGGTTCAGTCCAGGTATTTGCAACTCTGCCATTCGACTGGTCAACAGGAAATCAACCATAGGTGTCTTTTGGCACGCGTATACGCCAGTCACCTAGGCGACGGTAATCTGCACCACTTATCACCATCGGAAAGGTACTCCTCCCCCAATACCACTGGCGATCCAACCCTCAAGGCACTGCGTCATTCGGCCAAGCATTGTTATTGAAGTTTCCTGCATAAAATTAACAGCGAGGTCAACCGGTAAAATCCTCTTGGGATTTCCTGGCAAGTCGGTAAGTAATAAACTTACACAAATATACATGTGTTAAAATCATTTAAAATATATTAAATCGGTATTGATTGAAAACTGCCCATCACGTGCAGTGTAAACAAGTTTCTAAATATGAGTGTGATACATTTGAAAGTACAACAGCTAAAACAACCAAAACAATAACTACAACAAAATCGGAATCAAAATGTCATACCAAATAGCCTATAGACGATCATTTATTTTCTATTAAGTTGAATAGTGTTTTGACCGACTTGCGTTGACAATTCATTGAGATTATAGTTTATTTAAGCAATAATATACCCCCTCCCGACCAATAATGGACGAAAGCAAACTTTGCAGGACATACTGTACAAGGCGAAGCCGAGTCCTTTTTGGAGTGCAAAGTTTTCTTTAGTCTATTATGGGCCGGGAGGGGTACATTATTGCAATATGTTATACTTTTGGCGATGCCAGTAATTTATAGACGTGGACAACATCTTCGGTCTCAATGCTGGATGACCGGATGCATTATCAGTAATAATCTGAGGGTACAAAACTAGAATATAATATAATAATATTTATTGATAGTAGTAAAACATAAACAGTGAAAGGAAAAAGTTCTGGTTTTGATTCATTTGAAAACAACAAACTACAAAATATGATAAAGATCTCGATGCTAATACTGTATGGAATACCATAATAAAGTATTGAGTGAAGAAATGAAAATTTTACCAGTACTAAAACACTGAAAATATATTTTGTCGACATTAACAGTCCTGCACGAAATGAAGCAAAAAGGGTATGAGTGTCACTTTGGTTTATTTGGAAACAATATGCAAAAACCAGTAACGAAATGAGTGTCAAGTCTTTTCTAGTATAAAGTTAAACAGCGATAATTGACTTGAATTAATGAAAACTTTATAGTATATATTATCGAAATTAAATAATAGTCAATGATATACAGTGAAACTAAAAAAGAAAATAATCAAACATGGTTTCCATTAATTTGAAACTAACAAAAAATGAAAAAAAGATTACCAACCCGGTATTGAAAGAAATAATTAAATATGAACCTGTCCTATAATGAATTGAGAAATATGTTTTTCTACGAATTCATAGAGGATTGCCCTGCAGAGTAGAGAGAAAGTAAACTTGAATTTAATTTAAGCAAATTCTGGAATGCAATGGTAACCAAATAATGAATGCAGTACAATGTTTGGTAGCATCGAACGGTGAAATTTTGACCTCTGTTAACATTATCTTGAAATAATTTTAAAATCTTCGATTCATAATAGGAAAATCTGGGTTTACGGTTTGGATGAATTTGGGAAAATACCAAAATGTAAAATTCGATCTTTCGACTTATAATATAAGGAATATCATAATTATTATAACACACTAATGTATAGACGGTCGATTATCTACGGTGAAAGAAACATTTTTAGATGTGACTTCGAATACCTGGAATTCAACACAGACAAAAGTTGGTAAATGGTAACCATGAGCAATAACGTATAGATTACCATTTTAGGTCTAAAAGTTAAACAATGAAGTAACCTGCATTACCAATAAATTGAAACTATACTCTAGTGACTACATTTGATGATAGTCCATCATATACAGTTAAAGAAAACACTATGTATATTTTTGATTGATTTGAAAACTACAAAACATCGATCATGAATTGGCTTATACATGCTTCGAATGGCGTCAGGAATAAGATTGTAACAAACATAAGGAAAAAAGTCAAATTTACAGGTGGTATATTAATTGTATAATTATTGATCAGTTTTCAACGTGCACAGTGAAAGAAATGAAGTCTAGTTAAGACCATAGTTACTTTGGAAAACAACAGACACAGTATTTGATTTACGTATTCTAGTATCATATTTGACATTGGATTGAAAAATGAAATAATAGCCTGTGATGACAATACAATAAAAACATTTTATCGTCACTGATTAATAAATGTCTATCTTATACAGTGACATTAAACGCTTCATTTAGTTTCCCACGATTTGAAACAACAAAACATAGAATACATTTTAATATCACCAACTTTATAATGCAAGGGATACAACGTGTACAGTAAAATACCAAAAAAGAAACCTTGGTTGCAACACTTTAAAAATATAATTTCATTTTATACTGGACTATGAAGTTAGATTTACAAGGACTTGATCTAACATTTGCAACATTAAGAGAACGTGATGTATTCTGAATGCACAGTCTTGCACAACTAGTACAATGTCGTATACTTGTAGATTAGCCAATGTTGGGCTGCGCAATTTTGGTATTTCCTCTACTCACCATTATTTACCATATCAAGCCGTTTTGCAAATTTCTTAAAGTATCTTCCAAGTAGAATTTCTAAAAACTGAAAGCAAAGAAAATTTTGGTTTTAATACTTCTTATATAGTCTTAATATTCACGGGTCTGCAACACTTGGTGTAATTACATCGTTATTGGATTTGACTCTGTATAATATGATATCAAACCTTATTATATACCCATGCTCATATCGCTTCATCCTAGTGACGTTTACCGTAAAATATCAGCTGTGATATTTCGCGGTTAACGTCGCGTTATTGGTTTTGGAGTGTTCCCAAACTACATTTACAATTTGTTGGTAAACACCGTAAACAAACAAAATGGCTGCCGCTCTCGCCAGCGAAGCGGTGTCGCCGACGTAAAAATCTTAAGGGCTTTGAGGCACACGCATATTTCGGGTTGCTAAATACGTAAATAAAATTTTGAGTCTTGCATTGTTTTCCCATGTTTTTTCTGTTAAACTCCTTAACCTCCTACACTGTAAAAATAGCGGACGCTCGTCTTCGGTGTTTAAATTTGAACGGCTAGTGTTCATATTGTTAACAGTAGTGTTCATATTATTAACAATGATGTTCTGAACCTGAACACAATGTGTTAACAACCATCTCCTTCAAGTGCTCAAAAACTCAGCAGCACAGTAATTTCACAATACTGTGAAACAATTGACAATCTTTTGTGTTTTTTACTTTACAATAGCTATATTAAATTTACTACTGCCTCGCTTTCCGGCAAGCGTACACGGATTTTGGTTTAACGAATTTCACACTAAGTGAAAAATATTTCCGGTCTACAATTGCTGAAAGCATGTTTCTTCTGAAAAAGGGAGTATACAAAGTATTTTTACACGTTTTTTACGGGTTGAAAGTTTGAAAATTTGAAAAGAAAATCAGAAAACCACCATGGACGTTTTAATGTTAACATCGGCATGCAAGAGGTGTTCTATTTCTAAACACTTGGTGTTCAATTTTGGTGCCTTTTCTTATCCCATGACACATCAAAACGGAAGTTGCGATATTTTTCTTGTAAGCGCACGTTGAAGTCGTGATCGTGCGGAAGCAAGACCAGAAAGGGTAAATTTTCTCTCCAAAATAGTAAAGGGTGTTACATTTTGAAGCATCTGTACTATTATCCTTTGAAATTATTTGCATTGTACTTTGAAATAGTTTAACTACGTGAAGAAACCTTTTTTCTATCAGTGGCTGGTATACCAACCACTAGCTGTGAATACGCAGTGGTACTTTTGGCCATGGCCTATCGATCGATCTCACTCGGGTCAAGGGTCATTGCAACACAACTGTAGCGATAACCCTAGACCCTGTATTACCTCTATTTGTAACAATCAACCTTATTTGTAACAAAACCTAATTTTCAGAAAAACGTGGCCGTATTTGTTGAAATCTTAATCAAATATGCATATTTGTATGTTTGGGGCAATTTTCTTTTTTTTCCTTGTCGAAACTCATTTTTTTCTGAAACTGCTTTAGTTACGCATTGGGTTGATTGTTACAAACAGGGGTGACGTATCAACCCTATTTGTAATAATCAACCCTATTTGTAACAAAACCTAATTTTCTAAAAATCTTGGCCGTATTTGTTGAAATCCTGATGAAATATGCATATTTGTTACTTTGGGAACGATTTTCTTTTTGTTTCCTTATCGAAACTCATTCTTTCTGAAACAGCTCGTCAGATTAAATTTCGTTGTGCAGATTCCTAGGGATAATAGGTATCTCGTAAAAGATAATCAAGTTGTGTAGATATTCCAAAAGTTTGTTACGGGGCAATTTTCACCAATTTCGGTCAAAAATGTCAAAAAATCTTGTTTTCTGACAGAAATCATACTAACCCTATATGGAGTTAACAATTAACCTATTTGTAGCAAATGTTAAGCCCATATAGAGTTGATTGTTACAAATAGGGGTAATACAGACCCGAGCGCGGTCAATACGCCTTACATAGTACCCCTGCGTAATCACAGCTAAGACATGTCTTTCAGAAGACACATCGCCGAGTATACAATGTATTGTTTCTGCATATGAGAGTTTGGCTTTTTTATTGTAATCAGTTGATGGCAAGAAGAAGCAAATATTTTGTAACAGTATTGAAAAGAGGCACTGTATATGAAAGTTTCCCCTTTTCCTTAACCTAATTAGCCCCTGTCTTTATTTAAAGTCTCATCTCGCCATATTACCTATTGTTGATTTAACTGAATATCGAAGAGTTGTTACAGAAGCTGGTGATACAGATAATGAAGAAGATGAGTGTACAGTTAGCTGTCTGGAAACAAGCTTGAAAACCTCAGTTCATCTCTAATGTTTAAACTTTCATGGGTCAGTAACTGAATTTTGATAAGTTTCTGTATTTTTGTTCTGAATTAATCTGAGCTTTGGTAGCATGCTATGATCGACTAAATGTTGCCAGAGAATAAGCTTTCAAAGACTGTAGTCTCCCTTATCAGATGCAAGGGTGGAATGAAAAATTAAAGCTAAAAGCGACAGAAAATTCGGAGTAAAAATATCCACTCTGAATTACTGAATTTTCCGAAATTTTCACTCGGAATTTTCTGTCACTTTCTGCTTTAATATTTCATTCCCCCTTGCGTCTGATGAAGGAGATTTCACGTCTTTGAAAGCTTATATTATATTATGCCCTCAGGCTATTATTTCTTCTAAAGTACATACAAAATGTGTTGATAAGCCAGACATAATAGTTGCCGACTCATTTAATTACTGGTTAGAAAAACATTGAAGTCTTTTGGGTCTTCAGGAAGACATAGTTCTATTTCACACATCTGCAGAAAAGATGGACTCGTAAAACCATGATTTAAAAGTTTTTCGAGAAATCGTTGTTTATTGATTTGTAGCTGTAGTGCGTATGAAAAGAGATTTTTTACAAGTAAAAACGTCGTGTTACTATTTAATGCAGTGACTAGTTCTTTGTGTGTGTGTATGTGTGTGTGTTCCACTTGTGTGTGCAGTCAATTGCCTTTCTGTTTACGTGAAAGAGATCATAAACTGGCGCCCTGTGTTCTGGATAAACTACTGATCTGTCTCTGCCAAGACCATAACCCCTGATATGTTTTTCTTGCAAATTAAAGATACGTCTTTCCTTAGACCCGAGAGAGCTCTATGTTTTTCTAACCAGTAATTAAATGAGTCGGCAACTTTAATGTCTGCCTTATCAACACATTTTGTGTGTACTTTAGAAGGAAATGTGTGTGATGAATATGCGAGTGTAAACACTGATCCTAAATTCATTGTATATTCAAATTATGATGAAATCTTCAATTGTGTATTTTTGCAGCTATTTTAGCAACTTTTTTGGCCACTGAACTGAGAGCAGCTATCAAACATTTCCACCTTCTTCTTAACATGTGTCAAAATAGTTATTTTCTACATAAACACAGTGGAGCTATTCCACCTTCTTCTTAACATGTGTCAAAATAGTTATTTTCTACATAAACACAGTGGAGCTATATCGGCCGTTAGGTCGCTTGTTTTTATTTTAAGGGCGATTTTTACCATTTTTGGTAAAAAAATTGTGTATAAAAATTAATAGCAGGGTACACCAGAATTTGAAAAGTCTTTACGAATATGGTTTTACTTTATGAGAAGTAGCTTTTTGAAATGTCATCGATTTGTTTAATGATATCACACGAAAAAACAAACCTTTTAGTTTATGAAGCACTTTGTTGGACAAGGAAATGGGTTTTACCCTGCCAAGGACCCACTTTCCCCACTTTCTGCATGTTGTGCCTTACTGTGACACTTTGACAACTTGACATGTTGTGTTTACTTTATTATGGACAACTGTAAACCAAGTGCACTAGAGAAGCCTTGACTAACTTTTTTTCTTCAAAATTTACAATTGTCTATACAAGAGGAAATGTCTTTCAGAAACCATCTTACAACCAGATATGAACTGAATATGCTCACGTGTTTTACAACAGGTTCATCAATAGTAGTACGCTTCACAGAACAATGAGATATATGTTATCACTATATGTAGCAGGTTTTTTTAAAACTTCGCACAGTACTCTCAGAGTTTAATCACTAATTACAAAACTTTATTTAATATGCGAATGAGCTGTCAATTAACTTGACACTGCTCAATGCTTAATAGGACAATTAGATATTCATCAGATCAACATTTGTAGCACGTTTTATTTAATTTAATGCTGTAATTTTAGAGTAATGTCACTTATTACAAAGTTCATTAAATATGCAAATAAACCCTACATTAACTTGACACTGTTCAATGATTCATAGCACAATTAAATATTTATCAAGTCAATAACTGTAGCACGTTTCACTAAGTTTTAAAGCCGAAATTTCCGAGTTATATACCTAATTACAAAGTTTATTAAATATGCAAATTAACCCTTAATTAACTTTATACTACTAAATGCTGTACAGCACAGTTAGATATCTGTCGTCTTAGTATGTGCTGCAGTGTTCATCACATTTGATGCAGTTATTTCGGAGTTATATGACTAATTATAAGACTTCATGGAATATGCAAATGAGCTAATTATTAACTTGACACTCCTCAATGCTTCTCAGTACAATTGGATATTTATCAGATCAACATCTGTAGCAAGTTTCATCAAATTTAATGCTTTAATTTTGGAGTAAAATCACTAATTACAAAGTTCATTAAATATGCAAATAAACACTTAATTAACTTCACACAACTAAATGCTCTACACCACAATTAAATTACTGTCGGATCAGTATCTCCAGCAGATTTCAGCATATTTGGTGCAGTTATTTTGGAGTTATATCACTAATTACTAAACTTCATAAAATATGCAAATGACCTATTTGTTAACATGACACTGCCAAATGCTTCTCAGCACAATTAGATATTTATCAAAACAATATCTGTACCCAATTTCACTGACTTGGGTGCTGTACTTTCAGAGTTATAAACCTAATTACAAAGTTCAATAAATATGCAAATGAACCCTTAATTAATTTCACACTACTAAATGCTTTACACAACAGTTAGATATCTGTCTTATCAGTATCTGCAGCAGATTTCATCACATTTGGTGAAGTTATATCGGAGTTATATGACTAATTACAGACCTTCATAAAATATGCAAATGAGATATTTATTAACTTGACACTGCCTAATGCTTCTAACTATAATTAGATATACATTAGATCAATATTTGTTGCAAGTATCATCAAGTTTGGTGCAGGAATTTCAGAGTTATCTCACTAATAACAAAAGTTCATTAAATATGCAAATGAGAAGATATTTGACATGACACTCACAGTATCATCATAATGTTCTGAGATTGTCATCTGTGAAAAGTTTCATGAAATTTTGTGAAGTATTTCTTGATATATGTCTACACTGTCATTACCGTCTCCATAGGGAAACCATTGTACGGAAAAAAACGATATTGCATAACTTCATTAATATGCAAGCCACACTAACCAAAATCTAATCAGTTCTTGCAAGTAGCATGTGGTACCTGTGTATCAAATCTGACTTGAATCCGTTCAGGCGTTTTTGAGTTATCGTGTAAACAGACAGACAGACACACACACACACACACACACTAACACACACACACACACACGGACAGACAGACAGACATCGCTATGACAATAGCCCACGTGTTTACACACGTGAGCTAAAAATGGAGTATGCATTTCATACATAATTATGTGTTTTCAACACAATGAGTTAGCCAAATTTTGAGCTTTTTCAGATGATTTTTGTACGTTTTAAACAAGTATGAACATAAAACGTCATCCACAATATTTAAGTACAACCTGTTTTTGTCATTACTTTGTTCATATTTTTTAAAACGAGCTACAGTGTTTATGGGGATTTATTATTGCTTATGTTTTTGATAGGAGGGTGTTAACACATTGGTATTTTCCTCTGACAAACTTTACATACAAAGTGACAATGTTTATTTTCACATTTTACAGTAAATTATTGTATTTTACTCTAGAAATATTTTGTGTATTTTTAGAATAAAATAATGTTACTGAATATCAGTGGTATGTAATGTTATTTCAAGGCCTAAACACCCCCTCAACGCCCAAAATTAAAGGTGTTCAACAAGCGCGCATCATATGTTCTAGCCTTTAACACACTTATCGTTGAACGGCGTCCATGCGTTCAAAAAGTGTCGAAGGCCTTTGAACGCGTAAATGCGTTCAATTTTTTTGAACACATTTCATGTGCAACGTGTGTGAAGACCCTAAAGTGGTCCCTAACTTCAAAGTGGTCCCCGCAGTTGTAATCGAACTAAATTTTTACGCAGTCCAGGGATTTTTCCATTCATATTATTTGCATAAAGCTGTTGAACTTTGTTACATTGCCAATGTAACAAATCTGTTATTTTGGTCCTTTTTGATATATACGCTCACTTTTATTACTTTCTTAAAATTTCGATGCATTTTACCATGCGAAACCAGCCCAAACTGCACGTCAAATTTGTTCACCTGGTTAGGGTGTCTCATATTACCATCATGGGAGTTTGCGCTGCACACGGTCAAGACCCTGGCGACCAACCGATCACTGTACGAATCTCCATGGCCTACCAGTTTAAACCCCATCAACCAATTAACCAATTTCTGAATGAGTACCAGCTCAAACAGTCATTAGTTTCAACCTTGTTGCTCGAAGTTACATTTCATGCGAGTACTGACTGTCTTCATCCAATATTAAATTACACTGAGTGAACTTGCAGAGAAACATCGCAATTCAGCCATGTTGGAAAAATGATGGCGCTGCATACGATGCTGTGTGTTTCCGGCGTTATATAACGCAGAGCTAGAACGATGGAAGTGCGTGCGCTCATAAGCTGCTGTAAATCTCCTTGCCAGCTTAGATTTGTTTTGCCTGTCCGTGGTATTTTTGGGGAAAGGGGTTTAAAACACAGTTTGTCAGGAACTTATGATGATAGCTGAAAGAATAGAAATATACTCCGACACCCGATCCTAGCCCACTAAGCCCCAGGGCTGTATCTTGCACTCACAAAAAAGCAAATTTAGCTGCACAGAGTAGCCCAAGGGCCGCGGCCGGCTTTTTCGGTCGTTTTGACTAAGGAAGCCTTCAGTAATTACAGGAGGATGGGCCGGGGGAATCTCGCGCACACCTGTACCGTAAAATGTGACCCTCCCCTCTAACCTCCTGTCTAAAAATATGAGCCCCCTTGTCCGACATTCTAAAACTTGACCCTACCCTACCACTGCGGTATTCTCCCTAGGAATAACTGAAACAGAACAGCTAATTTACATAACAATTGGTTCAATTGTTATGTAAGGGACAAATTACACAGGGGAGGGCTGGTTTTTTTGGAGGGGCAGTCGCAATTTATCACTCAAGAATTTTTGAAAAGATATGCTATTTCATACATTTTAGGGAGGGTCACCATATTTCGTGCAACTATAGGAAGGCAAGATGTGGCTGATTTAATGCTTCATCCAAAAATATCAAATTTTAATATATGGAGTCAATCAGGCAAATTATTGAAAGTTTTCCCCCACAAAACATGCTATATCGGTATGTTATATATGTAACAACTTAGCTGGCTATTGAACCACTCATTTTTGGGAGTTGAGATTTAGCCGAGCGGTTCTCTCTGTGGCCTCTCCGCTAGGCGACTGATGTTGAGGGTTCGAACCCGATTGAAAACTGGCCGTATTTTCTGCCCTGGCTTGGTGGCTATGCTGTTGGACAGAATTGTCCCCGAGGTTACTGTTCGCCCAGTTAAAGCGATGTATTCGTTGCTTCGTTTTGATAAAGTTTGCATGTGCGATGTGTGATGGTGAGCATGCGTGCATGGGTGCTCCACGAATTCTACAACGTGTGGAGTGGTCTAAGTCAGAAAAATGTAACAACTTAGCCGGCTATTGAACCACTCTTTTTTGGGAATGGAGATTTAGCCGAGCGGTTCTCTCTGTGGCCTCTCCGCTAGGCGACTGATGCCGTATGTTGTGGGTTCGAACCCGATTGAAAACTGGCCGTATTTGATAATGTATTCAAATGTGCTTAGCTTGAATGGGGAAGCAAAATGTGCATTTGTGTACAAGACATTGATTTCTGAATTTCATTTAAAAAGTTAGTTCACTATCCCTGGTGTCTATGATGAAACTATGAATAGGTTTTTCCAATACAAAAAGAGGTAAATCTTTGCATTTGTGTACTCTTGATTATTGATATTAATGTTCTTGATTAGACTTGAGTGGTTACAAGTCTATGGTAATGGTTGTGCAAGCAATTTGATTTTGGAATTTCACTGAAAAGTTGATTTACTTGTACATGTAGTCTATGTGAAAACTATGCATACTTTTTCCAATAAAAAACTGACAATATCTTTGATTTATGTACATTTGATAATTGATATACACTTTTCCACCTGTTGCATATGTTTTTGTCGCTTGTCTTTTATCAGTTTTAACTGTTGAAGGTGTTTAATGTAAAATACCACTGCATCTTCTTTGCTTGTGAAACTTGTGGATAATGTGTACGTATTTTGTTGATGATTTCCTATTCAGGAAATATCACATGGACAATCAAAGTTTTGGACATAAAATCATCTTCTGTCAAAAGTGACCCTCCCCAAGACAGGTTAATAAAAATGACCCTCCCCTTGAACTGTTTTCTAAAACGTGACCCTCCCAATTTCCCCGGCCAATCCTCCTGTAATTACTGAAGGCTCCCTAAATACAACACGACAGAAAAAGTCGACGCACTGCCCGTAGGCTACAATTGTTGTAGCTATTGGTAATTGTACAGTTGTGGTAAGGGAGCTGTTATTGTTTGTGGCGTTGGAGTCCGAGGCTCGAAAAGCCGAAAATGTTGAAGACTTTCTCTATTGCTTTACAGGCTGTGAGAAGCTCCCTGGCTTTGATGGATGTGTTGAGTTGCCTCCCCCCCTAATAATTACACTTTGATGCCTAAAAGTAAGATGCATGTTTCTAGTAACTGGCCAACTCACAGGTGCTTTGAATTGCAAGTGTGGTATACACAGATAAAGAAAATCAGTTTAACTCAAAAAGTGTCCATTTGACCTCAAAGTGGTCTCCGAAACATTGGGATGATTATGCGCTCTCTCTCTACTGTTTTCAACATCGTTTCTGTTATAGAAAGAATGTTCTAACTTGAAAAATGTAACATGCGACCTGTGAAGTATCAGGTATTTATAGGACTATAGTACACTTCCTTGGATTTTTGTCATCTTTTAGTATTGAATAAAGAAAATCAGTTTGACTCCAAAAGTGTACTTTTGACCTCAAAGTGGTCCCCGGGAAACTCGAATGATTGTACACTGTGTCTTCTTTATTCAACTTCTTTTGCGTAATTGAAGGAATGTTCTATCTTAAACAATGTAACATGCGACCTGTGAACTATAAGGTATTAATAGGACTATAGTACACTTCCTTGGACTTTTGTCATCTTTTAGTATTGAATAAAGAAAACCTGTTGGACTCCAAAAGTGTCTTTTTGACCTCAAAGTGGTCCCCGAAAAGTTGGGATGATTTTACGCTCTCCCTGTTGTATTCAATATCGTTTATGTTAAGGAAAGAGTGTGTTGATTTTAAAATTGAATATGCAACCTCTGAAGTATCAGGTATTAAAAAGACAAGAGTACACTTACTTTTTTGTCCAACTTTTAGTATTGAATAAAGAAAATCAGTTTGACTTCAAAAGTGTCCCATTGATTTCAAAGGTGTCCCCTGAAAATTCTGATAATTTTACGCTCCGTCTGCTGTATTCAACTTCTTTTAGGTAACGTATTACTTCAATCGTGTCACTTTCTATGGTAGGTACTGGATATTTTTTGTAAAATCATATCAAGAAAAATAGCCCCCCCCCCTAAAAAACTGGCCGCGAGCCCTACTCATTTGTATTTCATATCTGTGCATTCGTAGCACAATGCTGAGGCGTATAGATCGCATTCGTGTCAAAGGATATCGCTTCAGAACCGCTGTTAATCTGTCCATAGACCTTTTCCGTAGTTTACTACGACACCAATCAGTTCTTTTTTTATTTTACCTCGCAAAATAATGAAACAGCTTAGTCTTTGAATAAATGAACTGTACCTACTTTATCTCTGACTGTCTATGACTCATCTCCTACTTCCGCTAATTATGTCAAATGTGGCAACATCTAATTTCAACCGTTTTTAAGAGCCGTCAACTGTTTCTGCTCGGTTCTGAACTTTTGACAGATCCAACGTATTCAATACGTTTTACATGAGAGGGCAAACGTTGCAGAGTTCGTGGACGTCGGCTCACGGGAAAATAGTTGAAAATACATGTTTATATTATCGAAGAAGCTAGCAGAAGTAGACAATGTGTCATGAACCGACCAGTGTTAAAGTCCCGGTCGAAGTAAACTACCAAAATTGTCTATTGGCTGGCTTGTGGCGATGAATTTTTGACCCACAAACGCGCCACAGCACTGCTCCTAATTGTAGTTGATATCTGTCTATGTATTTAAGAGCAGTGATTAGAATGACTTCCAAATGTCGATATAACTTCAAATAATTATTTTTATAGATAAGTCATGATTGATATAGACACTACCCCTCCCCATTGTTAATTCTGTGATCTGCCCTTAGTTAGTACATTTTTTCCCAACTTTAGGTATTAAATAGCAGCTGATATTACATCAGAAACGTCCATGTGACAACAAAATCGTCCAGGTGTTGTCAGACTTGAGTTTAACCCCCTATCTTACCGGACATTTAGTATGGGGACCACTTTGAAGTCAGAGACCACATTGAGGTCTTCAAAAACGTGTGTTCAGTCATGGAACACCATGGTGTTCGATATGATGTCTGATGACACGTAGCGTTCAAAATCTGCACACGTGTGTTCAAAAACTGAACGTTGGTTGAACACGTAGTGTTAAATTTCTGAACGTCTAGGCGCGTTCAAAAAGTGTTACAAAAAGGCGTTTAATTGGTGTTCTATCCTTGAACACTTAACTTTACAGTGTAAACTCCTAATACGGAAATAAAATGTTGAGTCTTGTAATGTTTTCCCATGGTTTTTCTGTTAAATTCCTTGTATTTTTTCGACAATGCTCTACAAACATCCGGCCGTTCGCACGGCACCTACCGAACAAGTAGTGAGCGCGTGGCGTGACAGCTATGTCGCGCGCGTGCGACGCCTGTTGACATGACAACTCTCAGGGTAAACTGTGCCGCATGACGATAAAGCGCGATCGAAATCAGGAGAGATTTAAAGCAGAGGACAAATTTTGATCGGTTGCAATTGCAATAGCATTTTGCAGCATAAAAAGTTCCTCCTGTACGACGATTTTTGAGTCCCGATGTCTTCCTTCTTCGGGTTCATTGAGATATGGAGGACTTACAGCGATGTCGCGCGTGATGTTGACTTCTTCGTGTAGTTTTTTGAATGGAGTCTGTTCACATAAATATTCCAATATTTATGCGCAAGGTGTAATAAAAAAAGCCTAAAAATTACATTTTTCGTACTATTCAATAAAATTCTGGATATGAGTGTATGATAAATCGGTTATTACCCAATATCACCTGTTCCTGTGTCGTATCAGCATGGGTGTCATTTGTGCTGCGTCAGACACTCGAATTCGTCTCATGTCAGACACTCGAATTCGTATCGTGTCTGACGCAGCACAAATGACACTCATGCTGATACGACACAGGAACAGGTTATATTAGGTAAAAACCGATAATTATCATTTTGCTCCTGAAATAGACTATTGCAATTAAGATTTGAAATGTGGGTAAGGTATTGTTACAACAGCCTCCTTGTCTAAAGTAACCTCACACCACCAACTTCTTCTTCCTACAATTCTCTCCCTTTCCTGACTCCTATTCCATGCGAAGCATATGAAATGGTATGTTCTATCACAGAGAAACATCGCAACGGGTATTGTTTAAGGCGTGAAGCGGTTACGTAACCCATCCATTTTCGCCTCACCTCAGGTTGCTCTCGCCTCTCTTTTCCGAAGAGTGCCGACCATGCATCCTTCGGTAATTTTCGGATTTTCGCCAATTGTTAAGCGAAAGTATGTTCGGCAAAATTTGTGTTGTTGTTGTCGTGTGGTGCTGAGCGAGATTGACGTGCTGACGAAAACGGGAGTGTTTTGAGCTTCAGGAAAGTGAGTTTTACCGTTTTAAAAATTCCTCTCATATTTTTATGAATATATAATGAGTGTGTTTGAACCAAATTTGAAAGTCTCTTATCGAGACTGTCTAGTTTTCGGTCAGTCATACCGTCTTTTACACGTGCGTCAAGGAAGGACATGTTTCTGAAACTGCTGTTGTGTTATGTTTTGATTGGCGTGAAGCAGTGTTTCTGGCCTGACAGCTCACAAAGTAACTATGGTTGCTACGCGACTGGCAGTACAATGCCGTCTCGTCGTATTTTTCGCATAATCTCGTGTAATTATCAACCACAAAGAAAGCCTCCAAAAAGTTTTAATAACACCTTTGAAGCTCATTTTAATATGAAAAGCCAATAGTCTACCGAAACGACCATGGAACAAAAGGCATGCAAGCGTTGCGACTCTGTCTATGTTTCTCTGTGGTGCTATTAAATGAGCTATAGCCATCAGATGGTTATTCAAATAGTCCACATGGGGAGATAAATTGTTTGAGTGAACAGTTTGAACTGCATGCCATTGCATAATGATTGAGTAGACATAATTTTCGTTTGGTGCACCTCCATGCTCGTTTTGACAATGGAATTTCTCCAGACATTTAGGTTTTTGTAAATTTTCCTATCAATAAAACTTCTTGGGATTCTGAAAATAAAGTTCTGACTCAGGGGAGATTCAATATCTCCTCTGGCCACACAACGGACTTCCGTTCTTGGAGCACCCTCTAGCCCCAGACAACTGAAACAAGCTCTAATGTAACTCGAGTGCATGTCTGTTCGGTAGGTACATCGTATGAATTGTATGGTCATCTCCTACAGAGGGTACTCCAGACAGTATATGCGAATGTAAGGAAGCTATGAAGGCAATGGGTTTTGATAATCGCCCTCTGCGTTCAAGTGTATTCTTTGACCAACTACACATGGAAAAAACTAAATAAATGTAATTTGCAAGTTATTTCATTGATGTTTTATTCTATTATGCAGGCGTTGGAACGAATAAGGTACAAAGCACTTCGTTCGTTGGTATGGCATTTTAGCAAATACCTCTGTTGTTAACGTTCACTCACAAAACATTTCATAGCATCCAAACGGCAGTTGGTGTTCGTTTATATCAACTTGATTCACGATACGATCCAAAGTGGCCGCAAGTATACGACTTTATGAGTATTTCTACACGTCTTGATCCCAAAAGACCTACCCATATGAAACGATTAATCACGGTCCTCAAGTCACCGTTGTTTTTATTTTGTCCGATTTACCAAGATAAATTTAGCAGAAAGCAGGATAAGTTGCAAAAAGCAAAAATTATTACTGTGCGTTCTTGCAACGTTAACATCTTAACAGACACATAATTCGAAATCATTCCAATATAAAGAAGATGAAAAAATAGATAAGTACATGTAGAAAGTAAAGCTACATTGGCATGTAGATCTAATGATTTGAGTTTTAATGGTTTTGTTTTCACTCACCTCTTCGAACTTCAGTACTCCATACTGCGGAGGGGGAGAAATGTAAAGGAGAAAATAAGGAAGGGGAACTTTATTAGCTTAAATTTCCTGTACTTGACAAGTGTTCAAAGTTTTATTTGTTTTTACATGGCGATGTTATCATGTCATTGAGGATTATCTGGAACATTAAAGCGAACAAAATGCGGATCGGGGTATTGTACAACAGTACTAAATTCTCTTATAATGTTAATATCAAAACAAGGAATACTGACAAACGTATGTGTATTTCAATTATACGGAAGTCAAGCTGTGCACGCCTCTCTGAGTAAGTAAACATTGCAATACACACAAATTCAACCAGTCGTAGTCGGCGAATGAGTTGTGCTAATCATCACAAACTTCAGAATGTACTATGCAGTACATGTTGCACAATCAGACCTATCTCTTTTATCCTCTTCCGGTTGACCTACGAATCTCCCAACAGACACCGCTCTTGCAGAGGGCAGGGCAACAATATGGCAAAACCTTACGAAAGACAAGACGGACACGACGGTCGTCCGTTCTTGGAGCGCCCTTTAGCCAAAAAAAACTGACACAATCTCTAATGCAACTCGAGTGCAAGTCTGTTCGGTAGGTACATATGGTTTGTGTTGTAATCTCCTACAGAGGATACCCCGTTAGTGCATGCGAATGTCAGGAAGCCATGAAGGCAATGGGCTTTGATAATCGCCCTCCGCGTTCAAGTGTACTCTGTGACCAATTACACATGGAAAAAACCCAATCAATGTAATTTGCAAGTCATTTCATTGATCTTTTATTTTATTATGCAGGAGTTGGAACGAATATGATACAAAAAGCACTTCGTTCGTTGGTGTGAAATTTTAGCAAATGCCTCGGTTGTCCACCCACGAAACATATATTTCATAGCATCCGAACGGCAGTTGGTGTACGTGTACATCAACTTGATTCGCGATACGATCCAAAATGGCCGCAAGTACATGACTTTATGAGTATTTCTACACGTCTTGATCCCGAAAGACCTACCCATACGAAACGATTAATCACGGTCCTCAAGTCACCGTTGTTTTTATTTTGTCCGATTTACCAAGATAAATTTAGCAGAAAGCAGGATAAGTTGCAAAAAGCAAAAATTATTACTTTGCGTTCTTGCAACGATAACATCTTAACAGACACATAATTCAAAATCATTCCAATATAAAGAAGATGAAAAAAAATAGATAAGTACATGTAGAACGTAAAGCTGCATTGGCATGTTGATCTAATGATTTGAGTTTTAATGGTTTTGTTTTCACTCACCCTTTCGAACTTCGTTACTTCACACTGCGGAGGGGGAGAAATAGAAAGGAGAAAATAAGGAAGGGGCACTGTATTAGCTTAAATTTCCTGTATTTGACAAGTGTTCAAAGTTTTATTTGTTTTTACATGGCGATGTTATCATGTCATTGAGGATTATCTGGAACATTAAAGCGAACAAAATGCGGATCGGGGTATTGTACAACAGTACTAAATTCTCTATAACGTTAATATCAAAATAAGGAATACTGATAAACGTATGCGTATTTCAATTATACGGAAGTCAAGCTGTGCACGCCTCTGAGTAAGTAAACATTTCAATACACACAAATTCAACCAGTTGTAGTCGGCGAATGAGTTGTGCTAATCATAACAAACTTCAGAATGTACTGTGCAGTAAATGTTGCACAATCAGACCTATCTCTTTTATCCTCTTCCGGTTGACCTACGAATCTCCCAACAGACACCGCTCTTGCAGAGGGCAGGGCAAAAATATGGGTGAACCTTACGAAGGACAAGACGGACACGACGGACATCCGTTCTCGGAGCGCCCTCTAGCCCCAGACAACTGACACAATCTCTAATGCAACTCGAGTGCAAGTCTGTTCGGTAGGTACATATGGTTTGTGTGGTCATCTCCTAGAGAGGGTACCCCAGATAGTATATGCGAATGTCAGGAAGCCATGAAGGCAATGGGCTTTGATAATCGCCCTCCGCGTTCAGGTGTAGTCTGTGACCAACTACACAAGGAAAAAAAACCAATCAATGTAATTTGCAAGTCATTTCATTGATCTTTTATTCTATTATGCAGGAGTTGGAACGAATATGGTACAAAGCACTTCGTTCGTTGGTGTGAAATTTAGCAAATGCCTCGGTTGTCCACCTACGAAACATATATTTCATAGCATCCAAACGGCAGTTGGTGTACGTGTACATCACCTTGATTCACGATACGATCCAAAATGGCCGCAAGTACATGACTTTATGAGTATTTCTACACGTCTTGATCCCGAAAGACCTACCCACATGAAACGATTAATCACGGTCCTCAAGTCACCGTTGTTTTTATTTTGTCCGATTTACCAAGATAAAATTAGTAGAAAGCAGGATGAGTTTCAAAAAGTAAAAATTATTACTGTGCGTTCTTGCAACGTTAACATCTTAACAGACACATAATTCAAAATCATTCCAATATAAAGATGATGAAAAAATAGATAAGTACACGTAGAACGTAAAGCTGCATTGGCGTGTAGATATAATGATTTGCGTTTTAATGGTTTTGTTTTCACTCACCTCTTCTAAGTCCGGTACTTCATACTAGGGAGGGGGAGAAATAGAAAGGAGAAAATAAGGAAGGGGCACTTTATTGGATGACATTTCCTGTATTTGACAAGTCTTCAAAGTTTTATTTGTTTTTACAAACAAACTTCAGAATGGACTGTGCAGTAAATGTTGCACAAACGGACCTATCACTTTCATCCTCTTCCGGTTGACCTACGAAGCTCCCAACAGACATCGCTCTTGCAGAGGGCAGGGTTACAATATGGCTAACTTTACGCAGATACAACTGCGAACTCCTTAACTAATCTCGACCGTCCCCGAGTGAAGGATTTGTAGTCCAGATACAAGTAAATGGTGTCTCACGAGCTGAAATTGCTCCTGTGTTTTGGTACATGTTGAAATTGCTCGTAGTTAACACTTGTGTTTGACAGTTTTGTTATGATAAACACCATTATCAATATTCATGTAAAGCTTAAATTGAAGATATTATCAATTATTCAAATTAGCAATAAGCTGAAAAAATGTTCAATTTCTTTCATGCTTTTATACCATTGTGTCATCACTTAATGCATAAAGAGTAGAGGAGTGTGTGTGTCTATGCTTTATGTAGCAAGCATATTTGCCTTTGGTTAAAGGTATACTGTCACCTGTTCCAATTTTGCCACATTTACCGTGGATAGAGAAAATCTATCCAATCACAGATTTTAAGCGGGTGGCCGCTTAAAAAAACCCAGCGCCCTAACATGGGCATTTTGAATAGCAAGGAACGCCCCTCTGACCATATATGGGCATATTTATATTACAGGTGACTGTATACCTTTAAGACCTTCAAATTTCATATGTCTTATTGTTAAAGTATTAAATATACAACTAACCAGTAAGCTGCTGTTGTCTACTATTTTACAACAGTATCATCAATATATCTTTCGTAAATGTTAGTGAAATCGTATCATCAATATTTCTTTCATAAACTTTCGTCAAACCTTTCAAGTTAAGTATCATAAATTGGGAATATTCATGCATAAGCTTAGTTCATAACTACTAATTACCTCACATAAAATTCGTCAAATTTTTTTCATTCTGTTACATCAGACTACCATTAACATACCTGGTAGCTGTTATCAGCTTCGGCTATGTTAACGTTCTTCCAGTTTTATATCCCTAATTCATTACAGCTATATCATCTTTTATCATCAATATACTAGCCTAATTAGGAAAGTTCATTGCATATGCAAATGACTAATTAGCGGACATGAAAATGCTCGTCTATCATAAATATTTTATCATTGTATTTCCCATACCCATAGCAAGTTTCATCAACTTATAGGTCAAGTTCTTCCTCAAAATTATGCTCTATTCGGAAAGCCAATTAGATATGCAAATCAGAAATAAGCTGATATACATGTCAACTTGCATCACATTTGGCAAAGTCCTTCAAATTCAATTTACCTTACCATTATATATAAAAATTACTAATCAGCTGATATGAAAAATGTATTTCACTACTGTTATATCATTACACTACCAACATAACAAATTTCATTTATGTTTGTCGACATCTTCAAGTTGTACATCCTTATTTGAGAAATTTCATAAACTATCCTTATTTTATACGTAGTTAAAAATTTCGATAAGATGTAAACCAGCCTTTAATTTATCAAAGATACCAAATTACTTTCGTAAATACAATATTTCAAGCCTCATTACTCCACTCAAGGATATTGCCATTATGTTCAATATTGGGATCGGGATGTGAATGTCGGTAACCTAAGCGAAATGATTCAACAAAGTAGGGGTGGAGGTCCAGATTTGCAAAACTCGAAAAAAAACCCAGATTTTACCCACCATCGCCGTTAACCGTCGCAGCCTTCCTACTTATTGAAGTGCCACCAAGGGAATACATCTCATTATTACCCAACTCCGGATATATGGCTAGTACTCAGGAATATTCATAACTAATTTGCATAATGGCGGAATAATTTCACTGTGTGGTAAGGCTTTTAATATATACATATCGTAAGAGACTATATTTATTTTACCCAGGGAAATTATTGTTACTTTTAATCGTAAACTTATGTACTGTCAAGGACCTGTTCACTAACGTTTTAACAGTCCTATACATGGGACGGAAGTTTATGTTTATTGTCCGTGGCAGTAAATTGACATAAATGTTGTTTGCTGACAATTTCATTGCTTTTTAGCTAACTTGTTCACGCATGTGAGCTATTGTCGTACTGCTGACAGTCTTTCTCTTTGTGAACGCGATATCTCTAGAACGGCTCATCAATTGGAACTCGAAGTTTTGATCAGGCTCATGGCTCGTCTGCGTCCATCACACCAATTGCAAGTACAAGTGGTCAGAAGGATGCTTTGAATGCGGCTACAACTGATGCCAATGCTCCGAAAGCCCATACGACCGCTGTTCCTGTTGACCAGGGCGTTCAGCATGATGGCACAGCTGCCACTGGCACTGCTCGGGATGACTATGCGGCAATTGCCAACGCCAATGCACAGGTATCGCTATCTACATGTCGAGTCTTTGTGGATTATGGTGTTGCTTAGGTTTATTTGGAACCCAGTGTTGACGTCGGGCACGCACTTTTTTGTGTGTCTGCGAACTAGTCTTTGTGGAGTATGCCCCGAAGGCTGGTGGCGGGCACATAATTTGGTTTGTGAAAGGATGTCGCGAGTGCCAATATGAGGATATCCGGCCTTTTGACGTTCGTAGACAAGTTTTGAGGTACGGCAGTGTGCAATAATGGGCACTTTGAGGTAATATTTTGGACAGAAAGTGTTGTCGCGAGTGACATTTGAGGGCACCTGGCTTTTCTGTGTTCGTAGGTAAGTATCGAGGTACAGCAGTATGCCAATTTGGTATCTGGCAAGTGATATATTGAATAGAAAGTGCTGCCGCGAGTGTCATTTGAGGGTACCCAGTCGCGGAAAGTTGCAGGTAAGTATCGAGGTACGGCAGTGGGCCAAAATTGCGGGCGCGGTTGCTACGGGGGATGATTTTGCGTCACCTGATGATAGATTGTTCAGAAATCCCGACGAATATATTGCTGGCGAAGTCCACCAGCATGTCGAGTATTAGAACAAATTTATTGAACAGGTTTTTTATGGAAATGAAATTTCTGACTTGATAAAACAATATGTATGAAAAATTAGAGCAACTGACGGCATTTTCGGTAGTTTTTTCGTGAAGGGGAAGTTGTTTGTATTATCAGTTTCCGGCATTATAAAGGTTGCAATTACTACTATTAAAATCGAGAGAATTAATCTCATTTTATTAGGTTTGTGGGATTCTTTGTGTTATGCTGGTGGTGATGTGTAGGGTTGAGGGATTGGATACGTATTAGAAGGTAAGGATTGGAGATATATAATAGACATTTGAAAGACATCAGAATAGGTAGAGCAGGAAGTGGACATTCACATCCCGATTCCAATACTTAACACAATGGTAATATCCTTGAGCGGAGTGATAAGGCTTTTAATATTGCACCCTTTGTCTAAATGAGAAGCTTCTTTCTGTAATTGATATTATGACGATGTGTTCAGCGTAGAAGCGTACTAACTCCTGAAAGGGGCAATTACTAACTCATGCGCATTTTCATATTCTTCACTGTCTATATGGAAATGCAAAGTATTTGCCGAGTAAGGGACTTGACATAAATTACAGGGGGTTGGGCGGGTTGGGGGTTGGGCAGGTGTTTTTTTGGGGTAGGTCATAACATTTTGTGCAAGCCTATGGGGGAGGGTCACCTTTTTATGCATCAAAGCTGAATTGCAAATGCACGTATTGAAGAATATGGAAAACTGAAAAAAGAAAAAAATACCTCCTGGCACTTTCATTTTCTGTACTCATGATCCAAGCAGCCACATTGATTTAAGTTGTCATGATTTCTACTTATCCAACTCCTCTATTGTTCATAACTGTCCCCTATAATGACTCTTTCAATAACAATTTGGGAGATCACTTATTTGATATAATTCTCCCATTGACAATACATTGGGTATAGGTCTGTGTCAAATGTTCATGTCGCTGTATGTACATTTTTTTTATTTTTTGATGACATTGACAGAATACAAACTATTCAGAATAGTGCAAAATGTCATCAATAACAACTAGAAGCTTCAGGTTGAACAACTTTTGAATAACAATTTAGGATCAGATAACCTATGAGTTATTTGTAGTTTCCTCATAGCCTACAATGTATAGGTAATCAACATTTCGGTGAAATTCCAAAATCAAATTTCTTGCACAAACATGGACTTTAAACCACTATAGTCTAATCATTAACATTAATACTAATAATTAGGTGTACATAAATGCACAGATTTGCCTAATTTTGTATTGGAAAAAATATTCATAGTTTCATCATAGACTGCCATGCAAAATGAATCGACATTTCAGTGAAATTCCAAAATCAAATTTCTTGCACAACCATTGACTTGAAACCACTCTAGTGTAATCATGAACACTAATACATATAATCAAGTGTACATAAATGCACAGATTTACCTAGTTTTGTATTGGAAAAAAATTATCCATACTTCCATCATAGACTGCCATGTATAATGAATCAACATTTCGGTGAAATTCCAAAATAAAATTTCTTGCACATAAATGGACTTGTAACCACTCTAGTCTAATCAAGAACATTAATATCAATAAGCAAGCATACATAAATACGCAGATTTGCCAAGTTTTTTATTTTAAAAAAATTGTTCATAGTTTCGTCATAGACTACAATGTATAATGGATCAACATTTGATGCAAAATTCCAAAAACAAAGTTGTTGTACACAGATGTACGTGTTACCATCCTCTTCTAATCAAATAAAATTATGTCAATTATTCAGGGTCCATATATGCACAAATAGTGCATATTTTAGGCGTAAAAAACATTTTTTACAGTTTTGTTGTAGACTCCCATGTATAGTGGATCAACATTTTGAGCGAAATTCCAAAATCAAATATCTTGTTCACATGTGCATTTGTAAACAACGAATGCTAATCAAGTATACTTATATCAGTTATTAAACATCAATAGATGAACAGATATTGCTAGTTTTATATTGGAAAATACACGTTCATAGTTTTTTTATAGTCGACTACCATGTATAGTGAATTAACATTATCGATGAAATCTAAAAATTAAGTTTTTCGTACACGCATGCACTTTTTACCTGCCACTTCAAGCAAAGTACTTTTACATGAATTATCACACACATATGATTTGATATTTTTTGGACAAAGCGTTATATCGGCCACATTTTGCCTTCCTTTTTGGGAGGGGGACTTCAAAAGTATAGCAAGTCAGAAGGGGGTCTTGAACACATTGCGGGTTTTGATGGGGGGTATTGAGTAACAGGGGAGGGTCACTTATTTTCATGCACGGATAAGGGAAGGGTCACTAATTTTTGTGCATGAACTTTTGAAGGGTCACTATTTTTTATGCAGCGGTGTTTTGAAATACACCACCCCCTGTAATTTATGTCCAGTCCCTAAACACATCGCATTATGAAAAAATGTAGAGTTACGGTTGATAACTTCCACTGGGGATGAACATTCACTTGTCAACAAAGTTGTTAGTCGAATAAACACGCCATTTTGATATGCTAATCACTTGATTGACACTCCGACTTAATTTTCGAAAAGAACAAATCAATGGACCGGACATAAAAGTTACAGGTAGGGAGCTTTACATTTAGTCGAACAAATATAAGACTTACCATCTCTTCATTTTTGGAGCCAGTGCCATTTTTCACTCCCTCTGGTTTGATATTATTCTAGTAAAGGGCAGAAGAAAGCAATCGTGACCACAGTGTAACCTGAAAACATTTTAAGCTTAGTTCTGACTTGTTGTAATCCTCTATGCAAACAATTGCAATGTATGAAAATCTTTTGTGTCAGAATGATGTGCCCTTAAACCTAATGTAGAGCAAGCTATAGATGACGGAGAAGAAGAAAAAGATGAACACGATCTGCAAGTCAGTTAATAACTCTAATGATTGATTATTGGTAGACAGCAACAAAAAGCACCGGTTAAGCAAATAAGACGCTAATCCGATTTGACATTATCAGATTCCTTGACATTATATCAGTTTATGATGAGATAGCAATAAACGTGTCTGTGGATAGAATAGCCCAAACTCCTTAGATGTGTTCCCCTCTTTTTTAATGCAAAGCGTCTACAGATTGATATAATGACATAAATCCTTTTGTGCAGAAGCGACCTAACCCCTAACATGGTCAATTATTACATTTTGATTACAGATTCCTTTTTGTTGTAAATATGTCCAATTTCATATTCTTCACACCAAATATATGGAAAACCGAAATATTTGTTTTGCATGCACTCAATATTTCATCTGGCCACGAGACGGACTGCCGTTGTGTTTTGTGATTAAACAAGTAAAGTGAATTTCAAAATAGCTTGGAATTACAACATACTTGGTTGATAAGAAAACGTTTCTGGCAATAGAAAATGACGCCACCTGCATTCATTACAAACGTTCTTCTTCGATAAATTGACTTGCCAGAGTCAACATTGTAAGTGTCGCCGTGCCCCCATTGAAAAACTCACACGTACACTGACTGCTTGTGAACATTCATATATTGCCTTCATCACCTATCCCGGCCATGAAAGTGCACAGAACACTAACAGCAGATTTTTTCGACGCAGTGTGTACCGGTCAGTACAACGATTGGTGTTTCCTACACTGAACGTGTTCAGTGAGTGAGAACATTGGACGTCGTATTGGGTTAAACTGTTGCAAATCTATCAAAGGAGAAAGTTTGCGACGGATGCAGCCGGTGTTATTTTCTATCGCCAGAAACGTTTGTCTAATCACCCAAGCATGTCGTAATTCCAAGCATTTTTGAAATTATCTGTAATATGGTATTAAATGCTTAATTTCTTCATTGCTTTCGAATCATTGTGACATTATTTTATGCATAAACAGTTAAAGGGTATGTGTCTATGCTCTATGTAGCAAACATAATTGCTTTTTGTCATGTCTTTGACAATTTTATATGCTTAATATTAATTGTGAAATTTACTAGTATATAAATGAGCACTGCCATTGTCATAAAAATGCAAAAAGACCACTAAATCTTTCTTCCAAATGTTTCCCTGACTAAAACCTCTAATAAAAATCAAATGATATGACACAGTCACTCTGATTTACCAATATTTTTGGTCAGTCCGAGTCTTTAGTAACCCTCAAGGCCAATATAATTAACACAAGCGGGAATGTAACTCTAGTGCAAGTCTGTTCGGTTGGTAAATCAGTATGCAGTATGGTGTCATCGCTACACAGGGTCCCTAGACAGTACATGCGAATGGCAGGAAGCCATAAAGTCAAAGGGCTTTGATTAGCTCCCCCTGCGTCTAAATGTACTCAGTGACCAAGTCAATATTGGGAGAATCGAATAAATATAATTTGCAAGTCATTTCATAGATATTTTATTCTATTTACGCTTGAGTTGTAACAAATACGGTACAAGGCACCTCCTCCGCATGGAATTTTGGAAAATGCCTGTTGTGCACACACAAAACATTCCATAAGTTAATGGATGTACATGTACATCAACTTGATTAACAATACGATCCATGGTCTTCATGACACCGTAATTTTATTTTGTGTTATTTCCCAAGCTCAAACTAGCAGAAAGTAGGATGATTTGAGAAAAGCAAAAATAAGCACGATGTGTTCTTACAACATAAATATTTGAATAGATAAGAATCACGTCCATATAATGAAGAGAAACAAAATAGACAGAGATAAATACACTTAGATAGTATAGCTGCATTGGTTTTGTTTTCGCTCTACTACTCTACTATATCATTTTCTTATCAACTTACCGTATTAAAATTTAATATGCCTTATTTGTGCAAATGACTAATTGAATAATATGAAAATTCATGATGTATTTATAACTAATTTATCATTTTATATCCAATATACACAACATCTTTCACAGATTTGCAGATACGTTACTAGTATATTGAGCCCTATGCGGAAAGTTAAATAAATGTACAAATCACAATTTAGCTGACACAAAATATGTATTTTTTACTACTGTTTTATCATTTTATATTTTATACACATATCAACTTTCATAAAATTTTGAAAAATCCTTCAATTTGAATTTCCCTTACTATTAGATATGCAAATTACTAATTAGCTGACATGGAAATCATAAAATGTATCGTATTACTGTTATATCATTACATCATCAACATAGCAAATTTCAATAAATTTGGTCTTAACCTTCCAGTTGTACATCGGCATTTTAAATATAGTTTGTTGATATGAAAGTCAGATGTTTAGTTTATTTGGAATTGCTAAAAATAATTTGTTAATGTTTTATCAGTGTCTAGTACTAGGCAGGAATCATCAACTTGAGTCGAGCAAAATCCCTATTATATACATAATTAGGTAAGTTTGTTAAAGCCGGAAATCAGCATGTAATTCATGTAACGATGCTAAACAACTTTCGTATATGTTATATCGTAGTATCCATAAGTTCCATGTATATTTTAAGTTCCGTCAAGTTTGGTCTGGTCAGTCTTGCTTTATCCAATTTAGGAAAGTTCATTAAACATGCAAATGAGCACTGTCAATATCATAAAACGGCAGCAAGACCTTGAAATCAGGCATATGCTTCTTTGTTTAACCTTTTTGCATTCTATTATAACACTGAAAAAATACCACATGTAGCACATTTCATAAACAATACTGCCAAGTGTCAATGAATTGTATTACAATATTTTTAGATCAACATCTTTACATAGTTTCATCAAATTTGATGAAGTGTTTCTGGACATATCATTCTAATTAAGAAAATTTATGTAAATTAAATACTAATTAAGATGACACTGCAAAGTGTCTTTATTCAATGTTGAAGCAATGTGAGCTCAACATCTGTATCAAGGGTCATGAAATTTGATGGACCATTTCTCGCCATATCAGCCTAATTATAAATATTATTCAATATGCAAACCATTGACATGATACTACTACATATTTTTGCATGCCATAACACTACTGGAAGATCGACATCTGTAACACGTGAATTTGATAGAGCATTTCTAGACATATCATACTAATTCTGAAAGTTCATTAAATATGCAACATAGCAATCAATTGACTTGATACTGCTTATTGTCTTCTCACAGTATTACAGTACTGAAAGATCAACATATGTACCATGTTTCATCAAATTTGATGCAGTGTTTCTGGACATAGCCCCCTAATTAGGAAAGTTAATTTAATATGCAAATTAGCAATTAATTTGAATGATACTGATAAATGTATTCATTCGAATGATAAAGCAATGTAAGCTCAACATCCATACCAAGTTTCAAGATATTTGATAAATAATTTCTTGACATATCAGCCTAATTACGAAAATTCATTACATATGCAAATCAGCAATTAATTGACATGATACTACTACATATCAATGCATGCCATTACGCCACCAAAAGATCAACAATTTTGCAACGGCCATCAAATTTAATTGAATATTTCTAGACATATCACACTAATTACAAAAATTCATCAAATATGCAAATTAGCAATTTATTTACATGACACTGCTTAAAGTCTTCACACAGTATTAAGTACTGCGAGATCAACATCTGTACCATGTTTCGTCAAATTTGATGCAGTGGTTGTGGACATAGCCCACTAATTCAGAAGTCCATTAAATATGCAAATGAGCAACTAATTCGCATGACACCACTTTGTAACCCTATTTGACACTCTGTGCTAAAGATCTATACGAAGTTTCATCAAATTTGTTGCAGTATTTTTATACATGTCACCCTAATTACAAAATTCATCAAATATGCAAAATAGCAATTAATTGATGCAATACTGACTGTGTACAATCATAGCTCTGTGTGACGTACATCTTTACAAAGTTTCATCAAATTTAGTGCAGTGGCTTTAGGAAATAGAGCTCTTTTTCAAAAAGTCATTGTCAATGACATTGTCCCCGTTTTTTTCAATAAAATGACCGTCACATGGCCATATTTGGTCGGATCGCAGAATAATTTCATTTGCACATGCCTGGCATAAGGAGTAATATTTGTACCAAGATTAAATGAAATTGCTCCAGGCGTCTATGAGATATCTGCCTGAACGGACGGGCGGACGGACGGACGCACGCTCGCACGGACATGACCAAACCTTTAAGTCCCCCTGGACGGTGTCCATGGGGACTAATAAATCTGGACGGCCTGAAGGAGAACAGCAACGTTACAAATTTTTTGATGATATAGATTAAGTTCATGACTACATTTTCCTACCCTAGGACTTGAAAAAGCTAAGTCCATGCTTCTGGCTCATTCACATTATGTGTTGCTGATGGATTAGCGGAGAGGCCGGGCAAGCAAGTCGGTCACAGTCGATGACGGTGTGTTACGTTTATGATAGACGCTAGATGTACGGTGACAATGGTGGCATCGAATAATATGGATAGTGTGTAATACTGGCATACACGATGACATCAATCTATATTTAGCTGCCTGCAGCGGCGTCCGTTCGGTTGATGCTGTCCGAGCCTCGCGAGAAAAAAAATCTCCTTGTCTTTTGCTGAAGAAGCTACCACCTTGATTGATCAAGGAGGTTTTTGTTGATGCAGTGTGCTCATATAAAACATTTGTTCATTTTGAGCATGATGTACGAACTTTGACATTATATAACATCAAACGCATCATGGGAAAAATGTTTACTTCTGGAATGGAAATAAACAGGTTTGAGGTCAAAAGGTTCTACTTCCGACGTCCGCCTTTACGGACGACATCGGATCATGACCGACTCAAAAATGAAGGTTGGTTTTCTGGCTCAAAATGACCATTTTAGACAGCGTACTTTGGCATGTAACAGTTCGTCGGTATAGCGATGCTTTTGATAGTCGTTATATTTCGATTGACTTCTACATCCGCTCAGACTTGCGGTTTTTTGTGACACTGTGTCTGTGTTCTTCAACCCTTTTCTCATTTTACTACATGTGAGACGGCTGTGGTGATGACTTAATTACTCCGCTGATAGGGACAGAGGATTAGCAAGTTGGCAATGTTTTCGGAGCAATTACAGTGGTTTATACACAAGTTAGAGAGGAGATAAAGTTTTGTCGGTAATATATAAAGCAGATAGACGGTGTAAAGTCGAAAATTGTATTTGAAATACCACAGTCAAAATTAATAAAATTACTTGTAGTAATAAAGAAAGCAGTCAGACGGTTCGGAGTTGAACTCTTTGTTTGAAATATCACAGTCAAAATTAATAAAATCAAATAAAGTAAACCGTTGCACAAAAACCCCTCCCTCCCCACCCTAGGGGACTGATTTCTTTCCCCTGTGGTAAGACCTTCCAACAATCTATCGGCATACCAATGGATACAAATTGTGCACCACTTCTTGCTGGCGTATTTCTGTATTCATATGAAGCAGAGTTCCTACAATCCCTCTACAAAGCAGGGTCTAAAAAACTTGCAAGGCGTTTTAACAACACTCACAGATATATTGATGATCTGATTAACCTAGACAATCCAGACATATTACTTACATCATATTTATCTTGATGAGTTGGAAATCAAAGAAACAACCAAGGGTAAGAATTCTGCTTCATTTCTTGACATGCTCCAACACAAGTGGGTACTAATGGGCTACACACTAAGCTGTATGACGAAAGGGATGGTTTCGATTTTGAAATCGTAAATTATCCCCACTTATCATATACAAGTAATATTTCACCTGCTTATGGTGTGTACGTGTCTCAACTTCTCAGATATTGTAGGGCTTAAGCGCTTGTGATTCCTACGCTTATTTTCAAATGAGACAGCTTATTTGTATCAAAACTAGGGAGACAGGGATACACATCCAAAAGACTCGTGGGGACTTTCAAAAAGTTCTACGGTCGATATGACGACATTGTGGCCAAACATGACACCTCGGTCACTCAAATGATTAGCGACAGCATTCCTGGCTTTGACTTATTACAGTGATTCATATACTGTATCGCTTCATACAATATTTAGACAATTTTGGGATCAATCCTGACGGGTGAAGCATGCTAGCAGGGTACGGTTACCCAAACCGGACACCTGGTACCACCACTAAATATCAGTGGTTCAGGATGGTCCTACTTAAACTTGTAAATCTCAAATGTCCCATGGATCTGGTAATGTATTACCTCGAATGGAAATGATTATTTGACCAGTTTAATGTAATATTGCGATAGGATAGTATCAGAAATTTCGTGGATAGAATTACTCAATAATTCCTTAGATTTGTATCCCTTAAAGGAAAACAACAAACCCGATTAAATGGACATCAATGTGTATAGGTAATGGAGCTTTAATTACGTTGTCACTTCCTCTAGTTTGGTATCGTTCTAGTAAAGCGCAGAGAAAGGAAAACATGACCAATTTAAACCTAGAAAAAATTGTAAAATTGACCTGTATCTCTACACTATAGAAAAATATTTACACACGTCCCACACTGCACTGTACGTGCACGTCTAACACACGAAAATTAGCAGTACAGCATGGTTCGATTTGGAAATACAACGATGCATTTTCGAAGAAAGTGAAAAAAAGTAATTGCAACTCATGATGTCTATATCGAACTTGAAACCTGAACTTGTAATACCGTGTCATTCAAAAAGCTGTAGTAGTAGTACGTGGAATGCATGGCATGAAGAAAACTGAATGTTGAGGAACCTACATCAACGCCTGTTGCAGTGAGCTGCATGGTGTCAGCTGATCGATATATATCGCTAGTCGTACAACAACATCAGCTTTCCAGAGTTAACAATGTTATTCAAATTTTAAAATGTCATGAATAATTGTACATAATTTAATTTTTGATTTGTTCTAGAGAAGAGCTGTTGTATTTTGGCAAATTAGAAAACGATGTAAATGGATGCTTGAAAAGTACAGTTGACAAATATACTGGTGAGGCTTTGTTGGCCTATATTTCTGTTCCTTCTATGCGATTATTGGTTGATTTTGGAACAGTGTTTTTAGTGTTTCGTCTTTTTCAAGTTCACTCCAGTTTTCTGTCAGGGCCTGCTTGATTTTTGTCGTTTCGATGTACGGGCTATATGTTGTTATGAAGACTACTGTATTGTTGGTGGCGTTGTTTCTTTCTTTTTGTTGTTCAAGCTGTCTTTTTCTGCTTTTATGACCTGTTTCTCTGATAATGCGTTCTATTTCATTTTAGCTCATATTTTGTATGTATATAAATACCAAAAAGACCTTATATAGTGAGTCGGTGGCGTCCGTATGTTTGTATATATGTATGTGGGTATGTATGTGCGGATGTATGTTCGTCACACGCAAAAGCTCCCATACCGCCAAAGCTACCATCTCAGTATTTGGTGTACAGGTAGATGGAGGGGTTGAGATGTGACGTTGTTCAAATAAACATGTCAGTGTCAAAAATGTGCAAATGAGGTAAAAAGGGGAAATCCTGCAAATGTGCAGGAGTTGTGGCATGCCAGAGACTGAAACAGGCTACTCCAATGACCTTGAGTCATTTCCTGTCATTGTTTATGAATTGTTACATATTAACAGACCTACTCAAACTAAGAGGGACTAGCTGTTTCTGCTATGCATGTTGCTGACGTTGACCTCCAGTACCTAAAGTTTCAGACGTTATTTACTTTTGTCATTCTTGTTTTTCTGGTTTAACAATTTCTTCTTGTTTTTCTGGTTGTACTGTGCAGAAATCATCGTCATAACATCAACGTAGAATTTTCTGCTCTGAACAGATAAAAACAACATTTATAGTTGATCTTTGGTACCCATACTGGTATGTACCAATTCTGATCAAATGTAAGCGACACCGTATAATTGCGATATTTTTATCGTGTCGGTCTTGTAACTTTTTACTAAATTGTGTGACTTTCTGTGTAAAACCGGTTTCGTTGTTGCATGCTCTGATGTATCATAATGTTTCACCTTTGATCAGACCTTTGAATGTTGCTGCCGGATGGTATGAGTTTCTTTGTAAGAACTGGAATGTATCTGTTGGTTTTATGTGTGTCTTGGTATCGAGAATGTCCTCTTTGTTGTATCGACGACCTTTGTAGATAGTCAGGTCTAAATATGTGATTTCTTGAGAGGAGCTTTCAAAGACAAAATTGAAAGTAGGATGCATTTTGTTGATGTTTGATATGAATTCATTGAGTTTGTGTTGTGTTCCGATGACAATGAGGAAAAATCATCCCCGAACCTCAGCCAGGTCGGTATTTGTTGTTTGTGTTTCTGTATTATTCTCATTTCTGTCTCGTGAAATGTAATATCTGCTATTTCCGGCGACGAGGGACACCCCATAGAGCATCCCGTATTTGCCCGTAGAATTCACCGTTGAATTCAAATGTTTTGTTTTTTAAGATTATTTTTAGCGGAGCTATATTTTATATCAGTTAATTTTTAAACATTCAGTCATTCTGGGTTTTAATGAAATTGTTGTCATGTCAATTGTAAGTTAGCAACTTAAAAGTGTCGATTCTTAATTTCGAATACAGTATTTTTAATTAGCTGTATGTTATTCCAACTCTCTTTATGCAAAACCAGATGTCCAGAACTGTTGTAAGAAAAATGTGATTCTGGAATATTAGTGCATGTTACTTTCTGATACTGAATTATCATAGAGAAAACAGAAAAGTATCAGAACTAGTTGTGCTTTTCATATGAACTGCATATCTATATC